>JAHDVE020004777.1:0-104321 GCA_022606495.2 Halesus radiatus | reverse complement strand
AATTAGCAATAAACTAGAAGGTGAAGGAATTACGTCCATGATTGGGATGATAAATAAACATTATAATCAGATTATTTAACGATGTAGCAATAAACGGAAATAAAGCCGGATTTTCTGGAGATACAAAGTATCTAGATTACTAATATTGGCAAGGAAATTTGGTATAAAGGCAATTAAGAAGCAGTGCTATATATAATTGCTCATAAAAAAAGATCCTTTGCAAAAAAAATAAATATGGCAAAGGTATATGTACTATTGATGATAATCAGTAGCATCAAAGTAAATGTATATCTATTCGAAAGATTAACACTTTCTTTCTTCTTTCCCTTCCCCTATCCGCGCCTATCATGATTCTATAGATATTCCACCTTTTTTTTTGTCAGCTTCCCTGCTTTAATTTCTCCATATATAGCTTGGAGTGCCTATTTTTCTTCTGAAAATAATTTTAATATAAATCGAACAGTCTAAAACCAAGTCGAATCATATATCACTTGGGTTGCTGGAGATAACTTTAGATATTCTCTCTATGTTAGGCCGTAGCAAGGTTTAGAATTCGATTGATATAGCCCTCTGGAGGAAATGAGATGGTATTGGAGACTAACGTCATTGCTTGTCTTACTGATGATAGTGACAAACTTTAAACATATGAAAAATTGTATTTTTAGTAATAAATTCTTACACGTGTCGAACAGTAATTTTCTAAGAATTATTCTAGAACAAGGGGTGCCGTAGCCGAAAGGTAAGCTCCTTGGTGTTGAGAAAAGTCCTTGCGGGTTCGAAACCGGTATAGGTCGATTCGATGATAGTAGCCTAAAATCTAGGTTTAGACCCCCTGGTTAGGCAATCTGCATGTATTGCAGTTGAAAGTATAAGCCCTTTCCTAAAAATATAGGGAACGATCTGTTAGTAGCGATAGTTATGATGTGTGACAGCCCTTCGGTTCAACCCGAGAAGAATAATCCAAGCCACCTAGTGGTATGATTCGGCTGTAGCTGACGTGAAGAGTTTATGTGTGGTTGAAGTGTAAGTTTATGTAGTAATGAGGTGTGTAGTTATGAAAATTTGATGTCATGGACATACATAAATAAAATCTTCTAAGATTTTTTTATTCTAGAACAATTTCATAATACACGAAACACGGATATCCCTTTACAAATCCAAAACGTGAGTCATTAAAACAAGTATCTTGTGTCTAAATATTTGCAGGAAAACACAGAAAGATAGGTAATGATAGCAAAACAAAGGCTTACATTCAATCAACTATGCGGAAGAAAACCCTTGAGGCCATCTCCATCTTTGATTTGGGAGGAATAATATGCTGAAGGGAATAAGAGGGGAGATTGAAATAGCTTACGCTTGGGGGGGGGGCTGGTAGTACGAGACCTTTAACGACGTGTAGTCTACAGCAGAGAGAAAAATCAAAAAAAAACTTCCGCGTTAAATTATTATTTCCATAGAAACAACAACTTCTTCTATGATTAAATTTTAGATTCATTATATACATTTTGGCGGAATTTGATATAACCTAGAATCAATCTCCTTAGCTGTGATAAAAATTTACTTGATTCTTAGTTCTACTTTTCTGAAACTAAGATATATGATCGATTAATGTCCGCAAAAAAATTATAATTGCATCCAATACAAAGTAATAGGTAAATTAGCTTTAGATTCCAAATTTCTACCGAGTTTATCTTTCAATTCACTTTACTAGCAGATCAATGCTTAGAAAATCTGCCAAGTGGCCCCAAAACACCAAGCATTATTTTCTTAATACAAAAACTTAGATCCATAACGCAAAAATATGACTGTCAGCTACCTTCATATTGGTTAAATATTAAGTACGGAACCATAAGAAATGAAATATCGTGCAATTGAAATAGCCATTGAATTTTTGTATTTGAGAACCCTATATTTCTGACAGCAAAGTTATTATTTAAACTACAAACAGTTTATACACAAAAAAAACGCTTTATACCATATTTATCGACTATCAAAGAGGCGATGAAGAGGACTAGATGAGATGTATGTTGCCGTGTGAAGATTGGTGGATAAGAGGAGCTTGTGACAATTTCTTTCTATCAAGAATAAAAAATTTTGATCAATAATTGCTTTCTAAGCTTCTTTAATTGAATATCGTCATAGGTATCAAACTGATGCTCTTGTTTAAAGATTGATATCACAAAAAAAGATGCAGATAGAAACTTGCGCAATTAGCCCTAAACTATTACAAAAAATGCGGTAAAATTACTTTTTATTCAGCTCTTTTCTATTTCTTAAGCATATACTTTAACCAATCAGGTTTCTCTTCCATTTTAATTTTTTCTTTCAATGCTGTTTTAAATATATTTATTTGCATATTCAATTTATCAATGATTTCTTCTAATCTTTCGTTTTCATCCTGCAATTTGTTGTTCTCTGTATCAAGTAATTCTAAAAGACATTCAGATTGATTTTCTAGATATATTTTACTTTTCAAAATGCGTGTAAGAGGGGCATGGAGAAAAATAAAGAAACTGAAACAGTGTCAGCTAGAAAAATAGTAAAGGTAATACTATTGATGTTTTACCATGAGCACAGATTGTCATTAATTGTTGCAACTGTGATATTTATTTCGATTTTGTTTATAAAAAAGCTTGAGTTAGACTCCAAACTGTTAGCAAACGCAATTTCTGTAACGAAAGACAAAGCTGATATGAAAAAACAGGTGGTAAAACTCTTTTGCATTGAACTAATTGGATCATTTCTGCAGGAATTTAAGAAATTTATCTTTGCAGACGTACTCGGAAAGCAGATAAGGCTCGTTTGCAAGAAAAGTTATAATTACACATTGACGGAAAGAAAAACGCTTGAAAATGATGGAATACTGCAAAACAGGATAACGATAGGGAACGAGGGTGTGGCAAAGCTTCTATCTCTGCTTGTTCTAAATATTCTTCCATGCATAATTGGCGTGTTCTTCTTGTTTAAAAGATTTAGTGTGGATTTTGATCTTGTGTTTACGGCAGCAATTCTTCTTTCATATGGAATATGTGCAATTTTACACTTCAAAATCATACAACAGAAATTAACCCATAAAAAAAGATTAAATGAATTGCAAGGTGTTGCTAACAAAATGCTGCACGATACGCTTTTGAATTACGAAAGCATCAAAGCAAGCAACATGGAAAATGTTGAGAGTTTAAAATATGAGAGGATTATTAGGGAATACGAAAAAAACATGATCAGATACAAGAAGTATGGTAATTTGCTGACTTTCATTCATCGCGCCATATTCAGTGCACTGAAGTATGCTACATATTCTTGGTATTTATCAGGTTATGATACTGATATATATAAAAAAATATCAATTCTAAAAACCTTGGTAGAAAACTCGGAAACGAATGCCACTAGAATGGGAAATATATATATGAAGTTCAAAAAAGATGTTATATGTTCGTCGATGGTGTATCCGTTTATCACACAGAAGCAAGAATATACGGAAAAACAAAAAATGTATAACGAGACCATTGACATAGAGATTGTTAACTACAGAAGCATAAAAAACGGTAGAACCATAGTATCTAGTTTTAATCTTGCTATTCCGCAGGGTCATAAGATTGTGCTTTTAGGCGAAAACGGGTCGGGTAAATCAACTCTGTTAAGATCTATAATGGGCCTTAATGAATACGAAGGTCAAATATACATAAATAGCAAAAATATGAAAGATCTTGATATAAGCACGGTTCGGGAGAAAATAGGGTACGTACCGCAAAATATTGCACTTTTTAACGACACTGTTTTGTTTAATATTTTATACGGATCAAAAGACAAAACTGCTGCTGAAGCCAAAGAAGTTGCAGCTAGCATCAATTTGGATAAAAATATTGCAAAGCTAGATTTAGATTATCAAACAGTCGTAGACGAGAATTCTAATGCTTTAAGTGGCGGTGAGCGTCAAAAAATAATCATAGCGCGCGCTTTAGTTAAAAACACACCAGTACTAATTATGGATGAACCTTTTGCAAACCTTGACGATGAATCCCGCAACAAAATCATAAAGTATATATTTGAAGAAAACAGTGATAAAACAGTTATAATGACACTTCATGATCATAATTACTTGCCATATTTCGATGAAATAAAAAAAATCCCATGATTTCATTTATGTTTGATTAAATGACTATGATATATATATCTAATTTTTTTATTTACATCATTTAAAATTCCGCTAGCATTTTGCTTTATGTAAAATTTGCGGATTACAACCTTTCTGATACTGCGGAATATTCATAACAACAAATCTTGATGGAATTTTCTTCTCACTCTAATTACACCTTACTAAATACCAGCCATCAAAGGAAAGTAAAGGCAATATTAGGTATATGTATATTCTTAGTTTATTAGAGAGAAATATGGATTGGTATGAGTTAGTAATGAGAAATAGCAATAAAGGATTATTATGGTTTAAGCATTAGGAAAACTCTTGAGCTAGTCTCCTTGGAGTACAGGAGAAGCATAGATGATGATTGCTTAAGAGACTATGAGGTGTGCAGGAGCATTGATATGTTATATGAATCACCAAGTGGTTGCAGAACCGAAACTGCCAAATAAGCTAAAACTACAAATATCCTTAATGAATAGAAATTTTTATGGTTTAAGCTATTTAACACAGTAGTTTATTTATGGATTTATTAGCTTCTCTATTTTGGGGCAATGGCACTTCCGGCGAGGATAAAGCTCGCACAGCGCCCTATTTGCTTACTCGCGATTCATTCTTTGTCTGGCCGATCCTCAACGCTTCTTTTGTGGTCTAAATGTACGGCCCCAGTGTCCTCCTTGTTAATATATCAGATTTGTGACAAAAACCTGGCGTGACACCGGGCACTTATATTTGCATATTGCGATATTTTGTCACCGACCATCTCAAATTCAACAAAAAAAATTACTCTGTTTATCTGTATATAGCAAACCAAGCTCATTGGCAAGTATTTTGTTTTAAGTATTTTCCGTTTGACTACTTTCAGGCGATTGGCTTGTAATACCTGGTCGGTATTATAATGATTTTGTTTATGGAGCATTTCTTTCTATGTGGATTTACACATAATAATGGACAACGCTTTTTTTTATTAGTATGTAAATTTCTACTTCTGCAATTCACTTACAGACATTTATAGGCACCACCGTCACCCTAACTGTCTTTAGCCTCTCTTCCATCCATATGTTGTTCTCTCCCGTGTCAGGAGCTACTCTTATAGCTTCCATGGAAAGGCTTTCTTACGCCATCTTAAGCCCTATGGCCTGAACTTATGCCTTGACTCCTTTGTCGATCCTAATTTCATTTCTGTTTTGTCTGTGTAAATTTGTAGCATAATAGTCCAAATCTATAAATTAACTACATTTTTACCGGTGAAAGAGATGGGGCCATATCTTTGGAACACGTTAGGAGCATCGAGATTTGATCAGAGGGGGGGCGTGATAGAGAAGTTAATAGAGAAGAGTGTGAGCTGCAACTAGCTTATATAGGTTACTTTAAACACTGACATACCATATATATTAACCCATGAGCATATAGAACTCACTCATCTTCTACTGTTTTATTGAGCGATGGCATTGTGACTAAATACCACAGTATTTGGGTTACAAAGATAGGACTTAAAGGTCAATAGGAGGACTTATTTCTAACAATAGTTTTAAAGAAAACATCCGAGGCCATATCCTTTAATTACAGAGGAAATATTTGGAGAAGGGAATAATAAGGGAGGCTGCAGAAGCTGACTCGCGCGAAAAAGCAGCGAGGTGGGCAGAGCTGCAACCAGGTCTGGATTAGTCTGCATGCACAAGAAGCAAAACTATTTTTTTTTTTAGTTAAATTGAACTATTTAACATAAAAGTTGAGGAATTTGTAATGAAACAATAGGGGTCGGGATTTTAACAAAGTATTATAATGTTTGTTTTGTTAAGATACATATCTAAAACAACATAGAGGCATATATCCCGTCAATAGTGAGATAAAACTTGCCGAGCTAAATCATTTGATTACCGACAGTATAGCAATGTAAGGCATGGGAGATGAGAAGTAGCTGCTGTAGAGGCACTTGGAGAATTGGTGGCATCACTTGGGGTGCACGAAGGGGGCGGATAGTCTTATTACGCACTGAAAAGAAATTAATACTCTGGCTCAATAAAATAATGATGGGAGTAAGGCGTCAAAAAATTTAGACTATTCACGGGATTTACAATAAACTAAAAAAGAGCTGGTACAATTGGGTAAGCAAAGAACATCTTACAATATTAAACGCCTTGTGTTTATGTCAAAACATTTTTTTCGGTGTCTGGATTATATTTGGTGTTAAGTTATACTAGATAATTTATTATTGCTCGAGTAAGACTGTCTGAAATTCTCCGTTTTTGTTTCTCAATGTGAGGCTCACAGAATTAGACTCAAAGTCGTATAGTCCTACTGTAATTTGCGACCATATTCCACCATCATTTTGTATGCAAAAATATTCCTTGGAATTATTAAAATCAATGTTGTAATCAACAGGAAGAGTAACGACAATTCTTCTCTCAATTTCTTTTACAGTATCAAAATGATAGTACAAAAAATTGCATGTACAAATTTTTATGCTATTGTCAATCATTAGCGACTCTATAATAGTGCAGTATTCCTTGTGTACATGCACTAAAGTGTCATTTTTTGTTTGAGCAACATTGTCTTGTATTTGATATAGAAATGTATGTGTATAATACTTGGACTCGTTATTATATATGCAGTCTAGTAATTTTGTAAATATTGAAACATCGCAAGTTTTTTTGTCAATAAAATATTGATCAAGAATCCGCGATATATGTTTTTGGTAAATCTTATTCAGGTTATCATACTTAAGAACATTTATAACCTTATATAGTAGACTAAAGCTTTCCACCGCATCAGTGTCCTTCAAGATTTCGTATAAAGTAGCGCAATCCTCGAGGTTAAGAATACCCCTTATATCAAAAATTTCACAAATGTATAAATTTTCTCTCAAAATCTTTACTCTCAAAGTTCCATCGCAATGTTGTAAAATTTTCATCATTATTTGATCCCATGTTTGCTTTATTTCTTTGCATCCTATATGCTTAGACTCCATGGTTTTGATAGATCTAGACTTTTCATTGTACAGATCAAGGCAATTCTTGTTGTCTATAATGCCCAATAGAATATCACGATATTCATTATTTCCTATACCCTTTTCTATAATCCTGTGCATCACTATTCTAAAATGTATGCTATGAGCCCTTACCAGTCTAAAAGCGCATAAATTGAGATAGTCCTCCTCCGCCTCTACAAGCTTGAAAATAAAACCGTGTACAATTACGCTATTATATGAGTGCGATAGTAAAAAATCAGATGCTTCGAGAGATAAAGCAAGATATAGTAGTTCCTTGTCATTAATGCTTCCTGTAACAATTTTTGATTCTACGAATCTATAAAAGGATGTAGAAACCCCTTTGTTATTATCGGTATTATATAACCTCAAAAACTGCAGAATTTTGACAAGTAAGTTTATGTCCTTTGTTTTTGTCGCAACAGATTGCAGGTATTTGATATCATTTTCATATACCATTCTGGTGGAAATGACATTGTCTATATTGTCGATTAATATCTGCAGCTTAACAAATAATTTCTTTGGGGCTATTTCTACAATCCTAATTTTTTCGTCAACATTTTTTAGGGCATAAGAAGCTATTACTTCTTGTGCAATTTGCTTGGTATTACTGACATCTAAATCAATTTGACTGGCTAAATCACGAAATAATGCAGAACACCCACACATATTAGCTAGATAATTTAAAGCCATAGCTCGTGTGTTTTTCTCCAGCAAATCTTTTTTTACTGTATTTATTAGCAGAAAACCTTGACTTCTGTTTGACTCAAAACACATTCCGAGATATCCCAAATGCTTGATTATTTTGTCTTTGGAGGAAGCTGATGAAACAAACAAATGTGCAGTGTTTTTTTTACAACTTAAAGTGATGTAAAATGTTTTTTTGATGTCTTTGTAAGCAAGGAATCCATTCAAGCGCCTTTGTCGTATCGCCTTCTTTACCTCCGTGAGAGCTATTTCCCTTTGATCAATCCCATTTTTGATACTCATCTTATCTATTAAAGCAGTAAGCTCACTACAATTTTTCAGATACATGACTCTGCAAAGATTATTTTATTTATTAGGATAATAAAACATTGTTTTGGAGTGGTTACGAATGCAATCATAATGTTATTTTTGTAAATAGACGACAAAAACAGACAGCCTGAAACGCAAAATACAAAACTGTAAAGAGGAGATTTAGGGCATGAAACACATACGGAGGACAAAGTCCCTGCTCTCGCAAGCACTCCAAAGCTACTAGTTTCTGACCACGGAGCCTGAAGTCATGCTACTCTTGCCTCCATCCTCTCTGCAAGATGAAGATGAGCAGTCTTGAGAAACCAAAAAGGATAAAATATTTCGTATTTATAATTAAATTTGTCATATTGCAATTTTCATTGTCAAAAAATAGCCTGCAGCAGATAAAGATAAAGTGAAATTTGTATTTTTTTGCGGTTTTATTAAATAAAGGTAAAAAGTTGTTAACTCTTTGTTTTTATCCAGACTACGTAGCCTCACCCTGTTTCACCATAAGCCTCACTGTTTTTTCACAAGCGTCAGTGACAGCGGCTTCCTTTCTCACCCCTCTCAGCATATTATTTCTTCGGTAATCGAGGGATATGGCTTCAAAGATCTTCTTGAGAATTATTGATTGGATGTAGGTCTTCGTGTTGTTTTCAATTCCTATTTTTTTAACACGTATATCATGGTATTTGGTTACAATACCATCCCAAGTTTTCACAAACGGTATAATGTCTACTTCGCATTTGTGCATTATTGTATTTTTTTGCATATAGAAGTACCTGTGCTACGTAAATAGTGGTGAATATTCCATAATAAGTACATTTGACTAGCTGTTCGCTATCCAAAAAAATATTGAAATTTATGATAGTTTGCTTTCGTGCTTCAAACACCCCACAAATACTTTCAAAAAGTATATAACTTGTTTATTGAAGTTATAGTTCATATGATCTACAGTTTGTCACACGCAGCCGTAAAAACGGCACTGTCATCATCGACTAGTGTCAATTTCTCTTCCACAAGTTGGCTTTTCTAACCCAATCTAGTAATTAATTTTAACCTTCATAGAGAAATTTTTCAAAGTCATCTTCAGCCCTCTGTACTAGATGTATGCTTCGACTTGCTTTGTCGATTATAATTTCTTCTCTACGCTCCTTTCGGGTTCCCCAACTATCACATCCAATGTCATTACGTAAGGTATTATGCGTGATTTATATTCATGTAAGGAACCACAATGATTTGCAAGCAAGTCATATTTATGCTTTTTTTCTACCTCTACTGTGCGGAGGTTATCAGAGCTTGTGATTCCTACTTTAACATTTTGAGCTCTTTCTTTCCTCGTCTAAATGAACATGTCATACTTGTTGTACTTGTCTTGATGCTTGTTGATATAGAATGTCAACTCTTATCTCTACGCGTTTGTTTGATACGCATTCTTGTAGAGAGTAGTTTCGTATCTTTTTCGACTTTGCTAGGCTGTAGTTCAAGCGCAGCTATAGATGTATACATCTAAGAGCTTGGTTGTGTCTTTTCATGTAATCATGCGATAACATTCTATCGCATTGTGTAGCCATATGATCTACCGATTTGTAATTATCATAGCAGCGAGGACATTCCACTCCTTTTATTAGAAAAATATTTCTATCTTGCAATGCATATAATGCGCCTCATTCCCCCGGTTGTAAATTTACATCCTAAAACCATCCAGATGATACTTTAATTGAAACTCAAGGATCGTTTCAGTCCTAAACAGTTTTGCGTAGTTAAATATATAGTAAATACCACTTTAGGGGGCAGCTTTGGATATCTGCAAGTTTCGGGGGGTGTTAATTGCTCCGCCGGGCTGTATTCCCATTTTGTTGCCTGTGATTTTTGCAAAATGCGTGTTAGATTGCTTCGCGCAAACCATGTCTGCTTTCCTTCGTAGATTTGTCTCTTGGTTAAAAGCGAGCGAATTGTACATTTGCAAGAGCATTCGTTCGCTCTTATGCTGTATGTTACTCAGGCCTCTACCGAGCTCGTCTTGTGGCAATAAAAACGTTTCTTTGCATGCAGGTTGTTGATGGATGTGATACTTATAAGCATACTCCAAATATCGTCATCTAAGGGTTTAAAGTGGTCAATTTCTAAATCTAGTATGCCAACATGTAATTAAATTATGAAATGGCATATTCGTAATGGCCCTTATCAATTTTCATGCATTAAGCTTAATCTTGCAGCGTGATTCAGTTCTTTGTTTTAAGGTGTTGGAAACTTGTTATTTCTGCCATTCATATTTTTGCTATGTATGTTTTCCGTCACAAATAAATATTTATATCTGCTATGAGAGTCAAAGAGTTATGCATCACTCTCGCAGAGCAAAATAGTAGTTGGTGATATTTCCGGATTTACCCAAAAACCAACTGTTTGGAAGAATGTGTTTGTCTCATCCATCATACTTTTAAGGATTACATAAGATTTGGAAAACAGCATTAGATCGTCAATAAATAGTGGTAAATGGTTGCAAGAGTATTTGAAATCACCAAGATCGACTTCAACTTTTGAATATAACCCATTTAAAACGTTTGCTTCAAGGGTCCGTATACAACACAAACAGAAGTAGCTACAAACTGCCGCCTTAGATTTCCCTCTCACCACCTCTTTGTCAATTACCGTTATTATTTGTTTTAATCCCTAGGTTCCATTTCGAGATTGTTTATTTGGCAAATGTAAGTATTTAGCTAGGCATTCCTGTTGAAGTAGGAATCACAAGCTTTGACAAATTTCCGAATGGTAGAGGTCGAGAAAAAGCATAAATATGACTTGCTCGCAAATCATTGTGGTTATTTACATGGATATAAACCACGCATAATTTTATACGTGATGACTTAGGGAGTAGTTGGGAAAAACGAAATGAGCATAGAGAATAATTTATAATTGAGAACCAACTCGAAGCATACATTTAGTCTAGAGTGCTTAAGATGACTTAAAAGTCCCTCTGTAAAAACTCGAAGAGTGGGTTTAATTAAATGAAAAAGCCCATCAGAGAAAGAGAGGTTGACACCAAACAATGATGTCGGTGCTGGTCTTGAAGCGACTGCTTGTGATAAATTGTAAAATAGATAGAAACTATACCTCACTAAATAAATTACTTCAGTTTGTCATTCCTAAGCGACTTATGCGTTTCAATAAATATTCATGCTTGACCAATCGAATGCTTTCTTGACATAAATCCATGTTGTCTTAAGTGTGTACTCATGATGTTTGTTATCAATATATTTTTTATAGCTTGTTTCTTTGCACCCAGAACCTTACGTACTGTTCCCATTTGGTTTTCTGACAGTAAATTTTTACCCAACTATCCGTTGCATCACTGCGGTCACACTTTTAGTAATAGTTATACAAATGTAACATATATATTATAGGTTTGAAGTCTTTGCCTGATTTTGGCGTACCCTCTGGTATCAAATGTGAAATGCCTCGGTAAATCCAGTCATCTACTTTAGCCCCATCAATACATTTTCTTTTTACAATCTTCTATACGTTCGAACGCACTAAGCTCATCTTTTTAATATTATAATTGTGGACATTATCAGGTCCTGCTGCTTTCCAGCATGGCAACCATTTAATAATCTTTATGAACTCCTCTTCGGTGGGAAAACATTCACCAGATTGTTATTGCCCACGTAGTCAAGTAAATATCCGTCAAACGTACCCTCCACCTCTTTTTGATGCTCCAGCCCACATTTGTGACCAGGCGCTTTTTAATTCATTAGCTGATATATTATGGGAAGTAGCACCTGTTTCAAATAAATCCCGGTGGAATCAGCCCCTAAAGAATTAAAATTTGCGTTTTCTCTTCTACAGCATTTTATTCTTTCTTATTTTTTGATCTTGTCATTATATATAGTGGAGCTGACCTCTAATTAGCGATAATTTTCGATAAATCCTTTGGTTTGTCAAGCACAAAGCCATATGGTCTCATAATTTTCCTTGCTCAGGGCGACACAAGGGCTTAATGAGTGTCCAGTTCTTCCCGATTGCGTGTAAGCGATGCCATATTGCTCTCTAACTCACTTATCCGCTTCTTTATGTGTTCTCTCCACTCACTTTTCACCTTGGGCTTTGTCGTCAATTATTCATATGTAATTTGAGCCGATTGTAATATCCGATTCCATGTATTTTCGTTCCCGTGAATTTGCAAAATCGGAGAAAAATTCTCCGACACAAATTCATGTCAGGCAAGCCGATTACAAGGTCCTGACAACAAAATATGTCCACTTCAAGGAACCCTACACTCGCGTGGGGGTTGCCATGAAACAAAGGCTGGGTTCACCCTCCGAAACAACACCGTGGCTGGGTTCACCCTCCATAACAACACCGTGGCTGGGTTCACCCTCCATAACAACACCGTGGCTGGGTTCACCCTCCATAATAACACTTCGGTTGGGCTCTCCCTTCCAAATTATAGTAGGTAACTGCCTAGCTGAAAAGCTAACAGTAAAAACTAAACAAGGAACCTCCGCGTACCTTAACAAAACCTACACTCGGTTATTCAGTAACCACTTCTGCACTTGGAAAGACCTCTTTCCAAAAACCCAATATTCTGCCAACTGGCAAAGAATAAAAAAACACTTTTTGTCAAAAAAAGCAACCTACCATATTTACTATGGATTTGATACTATAATTAATCTATTATCTCACTATAAAGCCACTGCACCGCCACTACCGCAGAGCGTTAAACTAAACCACAGCACTACAACGTGCTGCATGTCTAAAATAAATGCTTCCAAGCATAAACTCTCTATTGATCTGCGTTACCATACTGGGATGAACCCGAGTATGGTCTTGCCATGAGAAAAGCACTATGGGGATCCCCTATGCCGAAAAGGTATAAGTCAGATCCCCAGACTACGAGCGCAATTGCTCCCCAAAAAACTCAACTAGACACAGCTCAGTTGATAAGCCTTCAAAAACGTAAGATTGACAATCGCTGCTATAATCACTACCTAATTAAAGCAAACTGTATTATGGACCCTAAGTTGGTCCACCAGCCAGTAAATGGCACCTATGATATATTGGACTTCAAAATCCAACGAATCAATAAAAAACTAAATAAATATATCAGAGTCAGTGTGAAAACCGACCACAACGATACCAAAATCTCTACCATAGAGAATAAACTAAGGTGCAAACTTAAAATGCAGTCACTTGAACGCAACATTGCCCTCGAGCAACAAATAGTGCTCGATAAGAACAAAATTACCCTAATGTCACTGAACATAAACGGTCTTGAGTCCAAAATCAATGAGCTCATACTCCTAATAGGCGAAAAAAGGCCCGATGTAATCCTGTTGCAAGAAACTAGGAGAAAATCGCTGGATAAAAATGTTATCCTACCAAACTACCACACGTATGAAGTGGCAGAAAATAACGCGGGCAGAGGACTGCTCATCGGCGTTAGGAAAAACCTTAATGCTGAGTCTGCAATCAGTATCCAAGCAAGTAACCTAATGTTACTAAAGATCAGAACGAATAATACCCAGCTCTATGTTGGAAACATCTATCGATGCCACGATCTGGCACACCGTAAAGTACTTATGGAACTCATATACACCACCCTAGGAAAAAAGGGCAGTAAAAACGTAATCCTAGCTGGAGACTGGAATACAACCCCAGACAGCCTTATAAAAAGCCTGGGGGCAAAAATACCTGGCCTTAATGCCAACAAAGCACCTGTTAAAGGAACGCGCCTGATTTCGCGGCGCAAAAAACGATACAGACCTATCGACTTTGCTATAGCAAACCAACAGCACCTTATCATAAACCAACAAGCAAAATCCGTTTTTGCAATCTCAGACCACCTACCAGTATTCATAACCTTAAACAGCGCCAGATCTGAAAAGACTGCGCACGAGCAAATTGTCGTAGACAAAACCCTACTACTAAATAAAACCATTGTACAAAGAATTGTAAATTACAAATTTACGGTAGACAATGAACTACCAACCGTCACAAACTTTAGCAGACAGCTTACAAATATTCTTACAGACACAAAAGTGTTAAGAAAGCAAATTGCTGCGGACGAAGAATCCCGCATCACAGCAAAGCTAAAAACGGCAATAATTAAGAAGCGACAAATCAATAAACAGGTTGCTAGTAACCAAGCTAGCCTTGCCGAGCTTAACGAAGCACAGTGGGCAATAAACAAAATCGTAAAAGAAGATAAAAAAACTATCATACAACAAATTTATCACAGAAGGTATAAAATACCTAAAAGATAAAGACCACAAAAAATCCTGGAAATGGATACTAAGACACTCTAACTACAAAAAAAGAGAGCCTACAAGCCTCAAACTGTACAAGCCAAATACAAAAGCAGTCGAATTCGACGATAAGAAAAACCTTGAGATCTGGTCAGATCACTTCGCAGAATTATGCAAACAACCAACTCCCACGGGAAATGGTATCGGACCTGAATATACCAACACCTTCCGCAGTATAACCGACCAGCCGATCCTATGGGGCGAACTAAGTACAACTCTACGTTCCCTAAGAAACGGCAAAGCAACTGGTATTGACCAGATACCTAGCGAAATCTACAAACTCGTCTCCAACGAAAAAGAACCCAAAAGCACCCTAGCGAAATCGCTACTCTACATTGTCAACGAGGTCTTCGTTAGTAAAGACTTTCCCGAAGAATGGAAAGACAGTATTCTAATTCCACTGCACAAGAAAGGTGATAAACACGACCCTAATAATTATCGTGGTATAACACTCATAAATACACTACTAAAAGTATTATGTAAAATATTGGCAGCTAGACTGCAAACACTGACAACCTCGACCGACATAATTAGCCGAGAACAAACCGGGTTTATAACCCAAGAAGAATGCGTCGCACAAACGGCATGCCTGATAGAATGCTGCCAGAGACGCAGAAATAATAACAAGAACACAATACTGTGTTTCCTGGACCTTAGGAAAGCGTACGATCTAGTACCACACCACACTCCCATCGAAAAACTAGCGGTGTCAGGATTAGGCAAGACCTTTGTATCTTTCATCAAAAAAATGTATGAAAACACTAACCTACGGGTCCGCGTAGATAACACAATTGGCAATCCAATTAAATACAAAAGAGGTGTAAGGCAAGGCTGCCCAACATCCCCGCTACTTTTTAATATATTTTATAACTCCGTTCTCGATGGTATCAAACCTCTTGAAATTGACGGGCTCAGCACAGGCCTGAGAGGCCTAATGTTCGCAGACGACACAGTCATCTTTGGTGAAAGTAGAAGCGACCTTATCAGCAAACTAGCTATAATAAACAGATGGATGACCTCCAACTTAATGGAAATAAACCCAACCAAATCGGGAATAATGGAAATCTACCCCGACAGCTACTGCCCACAGTTCGAGCCCATCAGACTTAACGGTGACATACTACCAAACATATCAAAATACGTGTACCTAGGTACAGAGATAAACAACCAACTGGACATCAATGAAATGGCCAAATTCCGAGTTCGGTGTGGCAAAGCCACCCTCGCAACGCTAAATAGCACCCTCTATAATAGCAGGATCCCAATCAACTACCGGAGAACGCTGATAAACAATATCTTAATCCCTAAAATATGCTTTGGGGGCGAAATTCTCGGAATGTCAAAAGCGTATGACGCCTATAAAGGCAATTGTAGACAACGCACTAAAGTGCATTGTAAAAAAACCAAATTTCTGCAGGATGAGAGTCTACGAAGAACTTGATATTGATAACATTTATCTTAAAACATCAGCCAACCGTGCACGAAGCTTTCTAAAATGGCAAAACTCCCGCGGACTAATCAGTGAACTATTCGCAACACACACGCTCTACAAGAATCGAAAAGGCTCATGGCTCAAGCAAACGAGCAGATGGCTAAAATCAATGTGTATAAACGCCATTGGCACAAAAGAAGTGGTTATTGAAACTACAAAACATAAAAGGCGCATAGCACTCATTGCTAGAGACAAATCAAAGGCATCTGAGTTTGCCAAGAACACGAATATCAAGAGCAACAGGGCTCTACGCGAACTCGAAATAACCTGCGGCCTAAACCACACCGGGCTTAACGCCCTAATGCAAGTGAGAACAAGCACATTTATGTACACAAATAACTATGTGTTTAACAAAAAAATTGACCGTGAATGGATCAATAAATGCATCTTCTGTAGTGAAAATGAAAAAGATGATGCGTGGCATCTGTTAATGGAATGCAAACTCCATGAGAAGGAAAGGAGACCCCTCCTTGAAGCAAACGGACTAGCCGACGCAAGCTCCGGCAACAAGACACATATCCTGGGGACGCTCCTTGTTGGGGAGCGGACTGTCTATCCTCACGATAGACAGGCGCCGGCAATAGTCTCTACCATAGACTTCCTTGCCCGTGTTGTTCCCAAGCGGCTAGCTCTCTTAGCAAACCGCGCGGCCACCGCTGCTAGCTCACTCCTGTGAGTTACCTGCCCAAGTAACCAAAGCCTGCAAAGGTATGGTCGGGGTGGCCCCCAGGATATTATTAAGGAGTTATGGAAAGGTTTAGAGTGCATGAAGTTAGTAGTAATGAAGTGATGAGAGTTTTCCCCAAATAGCAAATTAATAAATGTCAAGTTTTTTTTTTTTTTTTTTTTTTTTTTGTAATATCCGAACATTATCCTTCAAATCATTAATGGGATGAGCTTTTTTGTTATCTCTTACTACTTCATTAAGTTCACTATTGTCTCGGGGTCAACTTTCATCAAGGACACCTTATTTGTATTAAGTACTTCACTATTTAGAATTAAACAAACTTTAGTCCATCTTGTTGAGTACTAAGTCTTTGCGCAATTAAAGTATGTAGACTAGTGCAGTAAAAAGATATTCTCTGCTCTTCCTACTTAGTATATTTTTTTTTCCATCGTGGCTGTTGTACCTTCTCACTCCAGTAAGTGCTCCCGTTGAAGTCTCAAATGCAGAATTAGCACTTTTTTAAACAAAGTTTCGAAAATTTCGGTTACAAATTTATCGCAGTAAAGAAATATTTGTCTCAAACAACTCCCTCTTGGCATCTGTTTTCATCTGCTAAAGAATGCTTAAAGCCCCCCTGGCCAGCTTTATTGAGGAGCATCTAGCTCCATGAGATCAGCATTAATGAACGCAAAAAAGGTTTTGATGATAGTATTTTTGCTGTCGTCCTTGGTTTTTAGACACCTTTGTCTCTTTATACTTTAATTACGAGCTACTGTAAGAATTGGTATTTGTGTGTTCGGCTTCTTGTTTTTATTTTTTACCCATTAGTGCCCTAAGAATCACATTTATTAAGTAATTTATTAATGGGCTATATAGGTCTTGCTTTTTGTTTCTCTTCGAGGCAATGTTGCTTCCTTACTAGATGCATACTCACACAACATTTCTACTGCTTCCTCAATAGCACTTTCTCTGTCAGACCAGTCCTCAATGCTTCTTCTGTGTTTCAAGGAGATAGCCTCGAGTGTCTTTCTCAGTACAAGAGACTGTATGTATGCCTCTATAGTAGGTGTAACACCTAGCTCTTTCATTTGGCTTCTGTGATACTTAGTCACCACACCATCCCAGGTCAAGACATAAGCAATTATTCTAGATTTTGCTTTGTATAGCAGTCCCAGTTCATTTGCAAACAGGTCGTATTTTCGGGCTGTCCGTTTTTTCGTCGAAAAAAAGAGGGAAAGTAACAAGAAAATCGATTAAACCAGGAATTTGTATGTAAAAACAGAAATTCGATGTAATCGGTGACAATGCCGGTATAACTATACGTTGGGTATGCAGATAGAGGGGGAGCAGGAGTTAGCCTTTACTTACACCAACTGATGATTTCAAAACAAAAAACCCCGTGAAACTTAAGTCGATCAAAGAAACAAAGTGTAGTACTTATTTAACCTATAGTTTTCTTACGTTTTTTAAATATTAACAAAAGAATAGGCAATAAGGCTCCGCATTAATTAACTAAATACGAAGGTTGGCACAAGAGATTAATGCGTTGGTTAGATCAACAAGCCAAATATGGCACATTTTTCTACTCTTTGCAGATGGAAACGGTCGAAGTTTAATCTAAGATAGCTAGAAGCTTAAATGGTAAGTTAAGAACTCGCGGAAGCAATAGGAAGGAGAAATGCATTTTACAATAATTGTCGAACAGTAAGTATGTTGTCTGTTACAGTAAAGTTCACTAATCTTAATGACAAACGGGTGGAACATGGAATAAAGAGCATTTTTATACCCTTCTTTTTCGACGAAAAAACGGTTAACGGTATTTTCGTTTCTTTTCGTATTCCGTGCATTGCAAATTATCCTGGCTAGTTATACCAACTTCAATTAGAATAATCTCTCCTGCTTTCTTATCATATACAAATATATATGGACGATAGTTTTTAACTAGTATGTCAGTTATAACAAATTTATTATACTTAATATTTCCCAATCAATCAATAAACCAAAACACATTAAGGGGCTTCATAGACTTAACGTCTCATATGCAAACTAGGTAATTTATTTATTGGGGCATAGTTTCTATCTGTTTTACAATTTGTCACAAGCAGTTGCTTCAAGGCCAGCACTGAGATCTTTTACTGGTGTCAACCTCTCTTACGTCTTAGATTAAATTTTAATTATTCTTTAATCAACCAATTCATAAAATATCTCAAATATGCAGGGAATATGAATGTAAGGACCAAAAACCCGCATAATTTAGATCATTCTCAACCCATAACTTCGTGCATACGACTTCTTGCGCAATTATGAGCATTGAGATTGAAGATATATATTGCATACCGCGCAAATTGAAATTTCAGATCATTTATCGGGCATCTATCCAACCCATTATACGGAAGAAAACTCTTGATACCATCTCTTTGAGCATTTCTGGGCAATTGAAGATATATTTGAAAGTGAGGTAGTTTTACATATACGGCAGTAGGTAAAGGAATGCATATCTTGCATATGAGGTTGGCGAGAAACAAATAAATAAATGGAGAGACTTAGAAGTAAATTCAGAAATTTTATCTACAAAAATATCTGAGAAAACATGAGATGGAATGCGCTTTTAACAACATTTAATTTATTACGAAAAGGTATAAGAAATTACATTCACATTGAAGTATTTGACAAACAAGAGTCAATAACAAGGCGCTTAGATTAGCCTCCTAAATTTCATTAATATGAAAGGGATAAACAATAATAGTATGTACGAATTTGCAAAACTTATAATTAGACTGATTGCTATGAAGAGCCGGGATGCATGTATACAAAAATTAGGAACAACTAAAGTTTCTGAAATCGAATGTCGATATGGGATTATTGCTAGTTATTGTCAAGTAAAAATAAATTTGCAATGCTAAAGTAGAAATAATATCTAATATAAGCTTCGTATTACCTAGTTTTACAGTTTTTCATCCAATAATTTCTACATGAACGACATGTAAGGTAAATTACTGAGGCTTGGTGATATCAATTTTTAACAAACAATCATCGCCCATCCCGTCGCTCTTTATGTTTACCTTAAGTGTGGACAGGATAGTTGCACAATAATCGCGAAACTTATTATGTGCAGCACAAGTAGATATTATCGGTAAAATGTAAATTTCCCGTGATCATTTGTAATGTGTTTAGCTATGGTTAAGATTCTTGACATACTTTTGTATGGGATAGGCTCTTTTTTGACCCGAGCTCCAGCATCATTATTTAAATCTTCATCATTGATTCTCTGTCGGACTAAACCGTTAATTTTCATTTGATAAGATAAATGGCATAAAGTCTATTTTACAGAAAAAAATATGTGTGGCTTGGTGTGCAAGTGTCATATCATTCTTCATTTGCCTTTGTAAAACTAAGTGTGGCTTTTCGTCTTTAGTCATTATTTTGCTTTCATTCTGGTCTTGGCTTTGTACAACACGTCGAGCTAACAAACGACTAAATTATTCGTCGTTTTATCACAATACAAAATATTATATGGAATTGATTATTCAATTGATCAATTTATTTCTATTATAAATCTAGCATTTTAGTCCCCGTTAATGATGATTTGCTATTTTTTTCTGTCAAAAATTTTTTGCGCTTATAATGTATCTGATACGGATGAATTGAATCAAGTAAATGGTATGGGGAATGGGAAAGAGTTTGCAGAGGCTACCACATCAAGGTTTGATGCTTTTTCTGCAGGTAACTCTTCAATGTCACTGATAAACTCGCGTAGTCAAGATGAAACAGAAAGCCAGATTAAAACGGTTGTTGACAAGCATAAATATGACCAGAGTAACTCCAAATTGTCTACCAATTACGTAGACAATAAATGTAAAATCTTCATACGCAGAGATTTACAAAAACCTTCACAAACCAATTGGTCCACTGTGGGATTTAATACCGAGCAAATGAAAGTTTTTAAGGCTAAAAAAAAATGCGAGAATGCAAGTAATGAAGAGGAGGAGGGCCTGCAAAAACGGCCTGCGCTGATATTTAAAACTTCTGTTTTTTTTTGTAATGAAAAGAAAGTTTGTAACATTGATAAAAGTATGCTAAAAGTTGCCACGGATACAGAAAATGGTTGTTCCTTATCAAAAAAGCGTTGTACAGAAACAATGACGCATACAGAAGATGATGACTATTCAATTAGAAATACTCAATATCCAAGCACGAAACTAGTGTCTCTAAATTCAAAAAGTAAAGTGTGGCAAAAAATTTTTGCAAGTTGTTACATGACCACCCGTGGCGATAATCTATTCGATCCTAAAAAATTCATATATCTAAATTTAAGTTCAGCATTGCCCAACATTAGCACTGCTCGTCCGGGATTGCAAAAACGTTTATCCACAGCCAAAAATAAATTCCCTAATAAGTCAGCAGATAGCAATAAGCAAGCTTGGATAGAGAGAGTAATCGGTATTCCTTACCAAACTTCCTACTATGAGCTCCATCAAAAATTGAAAAATTTAAAACTGGGTAAAAAAATTATCGTAACGAGACCCGTATTTGCAAAAAATGATTTACCATGGCAAACCCCTGAGGTCATGGCGATAATTTTTAATGTTGAAGAGCTATCGAATAAAACGATCGAAATCGATATGATAAAATCTAAATATAAGTCGGATATCAAGAAAGAACCAACTACAGACGGCAAAAAACAACTCTTTGTCGGATTTCTTACTGAAATGGTATATAAGAAAAGCGAGATGCATGACTATTTAATATTCAATCCGCAGTTTTATGAATTAGTTTTGTCCATGCATGAGTTATATTTCTATCTTAGTTGGAGAATACAGGACATTACGAAACAAAAAAACGCGGATTTTTTTGATATAAATCAATTAAATACTGAGATGGACTTATTGACTGGCTTACTTATCGTTTTTTTTGCATGTAAAACTAGCTCAAGAACGAATGCCCAGGCAAAAGAACTTCAACTAGCCATATGTAATTATCAGAAATTTATTTTTGAGCTCTTAGAAAAGAATAATTTTGGCAAAGTATCTCATAAGTTGTACGCGTATGCCAAAGACTCCTATAATTTTATCAATACTGACATAAGGCACTTTTTTCGTATCATGGCTTTTACATCAGAAGAAGAACCTTTTCAAAATTATATAACAAACTTCTATGGGGATACTAAAGAATCAAGAATTAAAATTCTTCGCCAAAACTACATCAATTTTTTAGCCCAGGGAAATTGTAAACAAGATATTATCATACATTTTTCACTGCTACTTGAATCTTTGCAACTTGCTAATGATCCGCTATCAGAACCAGCAGCGATGCCATTTTTTGTGATGTTTGTACATGGCGTTTGCAAAATAGCATTTAATACCGAAATAATTTCGATTGAGGTTCTAGACGGTCAAAATGTTGTCAGGGATTTTATCTTTAAGTTCTATCATGCTGTAAAAAAACTCATTCCCTAGGGCATAATGGTTAAAATAATAAAAACTTCTCCACGAAATAATAATTTATTTTTTTATGTTACGGGGATATTTTCGCTCAAATACTATGAATAGGTAAGGTCTATGGGGTTTTGGTTTGAATTGAAACTCTACTTGTGTAAATTTTCTAACTCATCTCGCATTGGAAGCTTCCAGTCATTAATTCATGAACCGAAGCCCGCAAAGGTATGGTCCTGTAGGCACAGGGATATAGATAAGAATTAATGTCGAGCTTGGTTGTTTATGGGACCAGAAATGATATAGTTCTAAGAATTATATCCGTCGTGACATATTAATCAAGTAATTGCCAAGGATACTTACTATATTTTACACGAATCGATGCGAAGTAGACATTATACTGTTTGTGATAACTTGGGATGGTATTGTAACCAAATACCATGATATTGATGTTAAAAAGATAGGAATTGACAAGAAGACGAAGACCTACATCTAATAAATAATTCTTAAGTAGAGCTTGAAACCATATCCCTTAATTACCAAAAAAAAAATATGCTGAGAGGGGTGATAAGAGAAGCCGCAATGACTAACGCCTGTGAAAAAACAGTGAGGCTTGTGGTGAAATAGGAAAATATATGGTACTTTAAAATATAAAAAGTTAACAACTTTTTACCATTATGCTAATTAATTCAAGAACGGGTAAGCCTATGTTACCGCATAAAGTATCATAAGCGGCATTACTGATAAAAAAATACTTATTTAGATCGCTTTTATTGCAAAGATGGAAGTGTTCTAGCAGTGATCCTCTTGTACAAAAAAGCGTCCAAACGAGTTCAAAATCAAAATTTGGGTTTGTAACTTGCGCTTAAATATCTTAATTTATTTATGGGATAGTTTCAATTTACGTTTTCGCTATTCATCAGCTTTTCCATTAACATTACATGCATCTCTCATCCTAACAATTGCTTGCTGGATAGCTTCTTCCCTGTCAAGTCCATCTTCAAGACCTCTGCGGTGCTCAAAAGATATGGTCTCGAGAGTCTTCTTCAGCACTAAGGATTGGATGTACGCCTGGATTGTAGGTGTAACTTCCAGCTGCTTTATGTACTTTTTGTGGTAGTTTGTCACAATACCGTCCCTTAAATATCTTTATAGATATTTTAATTTCTTCTAACCCCCTTTTCGCCGCACCGTTCCTTATTTTTTTTATCTTATTACTTTTCGCTTCTCATTTTTAAGGGGTAAAAAAATAAAACTATAACCTTGATGTGTTACGCTTTGTTATCCTTAAACCAATTTGTTTATTTATGGGTTATTTGTCATTTATATCTTTCCTTGTTCTACAGCAGCTCCACTTGCAAGACAGGCCTCTCCAATCCTACTAATCGCTTGTTGGATAATTTCTTCCTTCGCTAATCCATCTTCAACTCCCCTGCGGTGCTCAAATGAGATTATCTCAAGAGTTTTCTTCACTAGAATGATTGGTTGTATGCCTCGATAGTGGGTGTTACTTCCAGCTCTTGATTCCTTTAACCATATTTATATTCTACATTATGGCATTTATATGTCTTCTTGTTTTTGCTTTCTGGTCCATAGATTATTCCAACGATAACTTTAGTCAAAAATTACAGCATATATTGAAATTTAACTGGCTTTTCAGAGGATTGGTGATAACACGTTTAAGTGTAATACGTTTTATGAGTAAATTGTGGGGCTGCACCTAGTAAAAACCTAAGTCAAAGTCACTCATAGAAGCCACACCGTCTTTATGTAAATTTGGTTCTTACAGGATGAAACAGGGACGCACATAAGCTATAAATGATACCTTAAATGCGAGTGTGAGTTTTTTTGAGTGTCCCATGAGATCTTATGCTTCTAAATTTTGTTTTCTATACCAACGTATGATTTTAATAATTTTACCCTTATGAATGATTACGAAATAGCAACATCGGCAAATTTGGAAGATGAATTTTATAAGCACGAGCTGGCAAATATTCGAGTTATACAGAGAAACCTGGTTTATATAATTGGTATTCCCCAAAAATACGCCGACGAAGATTTACTGAAGAAAAACGAATTTTTTGGTCAATTTGGTGTCATCAAGAAATTTGTGTTGAACAAAAGGACATCGAATGTGGAAACAACAGCAAGCTCCTATATTACATTTTTACAGGAGTGTGATGCTGTTAAATGCATACAGGAAATTGACGAAAGCCTGTTGGACGGGAAAGTATTGCGGGCTACATTTGGCACTACAAAGTACTGTTCCTTTTATTTGAAAAATATTACTTGCCAAAATATTGATTGCATGTATTTACACGAAAAAGGAAAAGATCAGGATTCACTGACCAAGGAGGAAATGAATGCTAGTAAACATAAATTACATGTATTCGATGGCAAGAACAAGAATTACGAAAGAATAGGAAAGAAGGATGACTATATGGATGGCTTAAACCGCTTGTTTCAATACAAATCAACTCGCAAATTCAAGGAACCTGATATAATTACGTTCCGGCCCCACGAATACTGAAGCAATAAACGTCGTCTGTAGAGTATAAATATTTTTGGGTTAGTTACTAATATCATTTTGTTCTTCTTTGGACCCTTGCCTCTTCCATGGTGGACCAGCATCGCACCGTTGTAACATTGGTTTGGTTGACATTCTCATTGGTTGTCCCATCCTCAATGCTTCTTCCGTACTCAAACGTCGTCTGTATGGAACTTATAATGCGCTGATCAATTTAACTAATTTAATGGGCATTCCCGATTAATTTACAAAAGCATCTTCATATGTGACAGCCAATATATATCAAATATCTCCTCTACACCTTCTACTTCGACTCTGCGCCAGTCCAGCGAGATTGCCTTCAAATTTGGTTAATAGCGCTTGATTGAATGTTTAATTTGCTGACTGGATGTGTTGCTTGATAATCCGTTAGAATTTTACCATAAATTTGAGGTTAGTTTCTAATATTTACAAATTTAGATTATAATTTATTTTTTAGCCTAATTTCTCATATTGGTTTGTTCCACCCTCGTTACCTGCCTCTTCTATAACCGCTCCCTTACAAAGTCTGTATTTATAAGTAATTGTTCACTATTGGTATGAAGTAATTTGATTTTTTATTTTGTTAGTAACCGGCCTAAGTAGATGAAGCTTGCAAAGATGTGGTCGGTATGGCCCCGGGATATTGTTATCGGTGAGTTGGAGGTTTAAAGTGCCATAAATTAAAATGATGGGGTGATGAGAGTTCATCAAATTTCCCTAACACAAACACCCACAATAGCTAAGAAAATCCGTTTGTTTTTTGCGAGGATTATCGAGTCATGAACAGTTGTATCATTACATGGCAATTTTGATGTTAAACCCAAGTAAATTTACAACCACATAAACATACATTAATACGGGGTAAAGGCTTTCATCAAGGCAGACATTAAATATTTTAAAATATTCTTGAAATTGGACTGTTTAAATTGAACTAACAATTCTAGTTTTTGTCAAGAAACAGTGGATGGACATTGCATTCTAATTGACAAAATGGGACTATTAGGGCTTTAACAACCTTTGCAGAACTAAATTCCAAATTTATATCTTCGTCATTTTACATACTCATGTTTTGATAAATGTTCGGAATTATTTGTTATATTACTTGTCTGCCCATTGTGGATATAGACAGGATAGAAGAACAGTTAGCAACTGATTGTGACATTATGAAGTTCATTATTGCCACTTGATTTTTCAACTCGAATAAGATAAAAAATGATTAATGTCCCGTATCATTTGTATTTCATATCTACATTAAATGATAAAGACAATCGGGTAATATATAGTTAGCAAACTTAAAAGTAAATATCTGCGTTAAAATTCTATAAATATCATCAATGGTCTTTCAATCTTTTGAGCACCGCAGGGGGTTTGAAGATGGCTTAAAAGGAAGAAGTTATCCAACAAGCAATTGAGAGGATGAAGGAGGCCTGCCTTGCAAGGAGCTGCTGTGGAACAAGAAAAGAACTAAATGAAACTAACCCATAAATAAATTAAATGGTCTTTCAATTTAATAAATATAAAAATGGTTTTCTTCCTAAATAAATTTCCCACTCTATAATGGCGTTTCGTGTAATAAGGATGCTATCAAACTGCGGTTATCAAAGCAGTAGCGATGAACGGAAGGTTTTTGCATTGTATTGAGGGCGATTATGATTGTTTTCGTTTCCTTAATCTTGGCTCATGCCCTGGTTTTACATTAGATTTTACCAGACCATAGGGTGTGATGATGATTTAATAGTGATGATAGTAGTATCTCGCTCCTTAATTGTGTTCTACAAACTTTTTTATAGGTTAATATACAATACATTAGTGTTTTGATGCAAAGGTGTCTCCAGCCTCGCATATCATCTAATTTGACTCCTCTATCACCTTCCCCTGTCCAATTATTCCTCAATGCTCTTTTGATGTTCCAAAGACACAGCCTCAAGTCTCTTTTAGTCAACAAACTGCATGTATGCTACAATGGCAGGGGTTACGGCTAATTATTTAATTTGGCTTCTAAGATACATAGACACCGCACCGTCTGAAGCTTCAAAATAAGTAATGATTCTTTTTTTGACTTTGTATAACAATCCAAGCTTATTCGCAAGCAAATTGGATTTGCGTTTTTTTCATTCTCGCCAATCGTAATAATTTTGCCGCGTAATGACGACGTTAATAAGAATACGTTCTCCAGCATGTTTATGACAAAAAATTATCAGGCTATTCTGCTTAACGATTGAATATGTTTTCGTATTAGAGATTTTATCTATTTATTAAATAAAATTTTCATTCCATGATCTACCCAATAGGACTATTCATTCCCTTCGCATACCCCAAAGGTGCCGCTTATTTATCTAGATTTTCAATTTTAGCAAATTACAAATTTATATGTTTCGGATTATGTACATGAATTAAACAGCACATCAGCAAAAAATATTCTCAAAGCTAAAGATCTAATGGTCCATTTGCCATTGTAATAGATTTCGACACTAAAAATGATGAAATTTAATCTAATAGAAAAATGTTAGTTTAATAGTCGAAGCGACGGTTTGATAATTATTACTTTCTCACAAAAAGCGCAACGAAAAAGCCGTGTACGTTACTGCAAACATCCCTTTCAATTCTAACCACGTCTTCAGAAAAGGTATATGCTGTTTTGCCATTGTTATTCAGACCTTCAATGTGTATTTTATCAATCCTAAAATTTGCATTATTTTCCAGTGCATATTTTACAACTTCTTCATTTTCCTCTTCGTGTATCGAGCATGTGGAATAAACTATCCGTTTAACACTTTCGAATGCCATTGCATGCAAAAGTATTTTTTTTTGGAATGCAGCAAGCTTTTCAATTCGAACATTGCACTTTGTATAAAAATCATGAATGCCAGAGCCAGAACACGATGGATCAACCAGTATGTAGTCTACATTTTTGTGTGGCTTAACATCCAAAAAATCCTTGTAAGTAGGACTGACATTCTTGCATTTATATTTCCTAAGCATTTCCCGCAATGTCTCATATCTCTCTTCGTTTTTTTCGTAAGCATGTATTTTACCAGTGTTCTTCATCAAATTACTAAGATGTATCGATTTATTACCAGGCGCTGCACAACAATCAATAATCTTGCTGTTTGTTTCGGGGTTTAGAACAAGGGCAGGCAAACAGCTGGAAAAGTTTTGTATAATCACTTTTCCCTCCAAAAACAACTGATTTTTAGCAAGACTAATAGTTGTTTTATAAACACCCGCCAATATCGTTTTTTCATGTTCAATGACATCTAAAGCTGCTTGATCAAGAACCCTGAAATAAACAACTTTTTCTTTATTTTTGTCACATAGATACTTTTTATTTAAAGTATCGAGTTTTTCTTTTGCTTCTCGAGAAACACGTATATTGCCATTCAAAGCCTCGTGGACATGTACTAGATTTAGATTTTCGTTTTTTTCGGACAAATTCATTTCACTGGCAATTACTCTGTAGTTTTCCATGTTTTTGACGATTTGTGAAATTATTGCCATATACTTATGTGGCTTATCTGTTTTGTAAATTTCGGATTTTAATGAAACTTTGTTTCTTCTAATACGCTTCAATATTCCAGCGCATTCTGAATATAATTTACTTTTTATATTAATTTGCATTGAGGCCTCTAAAAAAATGTAGCTTTATAGAAAATCGGAATTTACTAAAAAAAGCGCTTTAATTGCCCTTTTCTGAGGGAGTAACTTCCATTGCTTTGTCATTTCTAACTCCTTGCACTGTATACCTAATCATTATCCGCTATCAATACCCTGTGCCACACCGGCCAAATCTTTGCAGGTTTCAATTACTTGGTCCGGTGGTTTACGAAAGTAAACTAGGAGGAGAACATCTACCAATGATGACCAAAAATAAGTACTAAGCATTTGACCTAAGATTGTAAACTATGCTATGGAATTAAAGAAATGTCGCGAAATCAAAAACATACTTAGCTTAAAAGTAAGTCCATATTAATATGTTACAGTATGTTTTAATGTGAAACAATTCTAATATGGATTATCGGAAATTCGTGACCTAATAATTTTACAAAATATTTATACATTTTGCTCCGCACGTTTTAAACACTATTCTTGAGCATATGGAGCTAGGTGTTACACCTACCATAGAGGCATACATACAGTCTCTTGTTTTGAGAAAGACACTCGAGGCTATCTCCTTGGAACACAGAAGAAGCATCGAGGACTGGTCTGACAGAGAAAGTGCTATTGAGGAAGCAGTAGAAAGGTTGTGTGAGTATGCACCTAGTAAGGAAGCAAGATTGCCATGAAACAAAACGCAAGAAAAATTTAACCCATAAATAAATTATTTATTGAGCATATGGCATGCATAAGTCAAAGTATTAACTGCAATGCTAAACCCAAATATTAATGCAACTAAAAAAACAAAGCATAATAAAAACTAATCTTGGTTTTGAAAGCGGATTCCCGGCATAACCCTTTCATATGTGCAATATAATAGATCTTATGACATTCGAAAAATATTTGCCACAATAATATTGATAAGCAAAAAGATTCACTGGGGCATTCTGTATGTAATATTATAGATATTCTTATTTCATAATGAAAAGCGATGATTCAGATAGGCCTTTCAAGTAGAGACAATTTATGTGGAGAGGAGATTTATAGAAAGAGGAAGTACGACATGCTGGCCAAGGAGCTTGGATTAATGTATAAATGCACAAGTAAATATAATACAATACCCCATGACCTTGTATAGGTTAGTAACAAGATCTATTTAGGATTTTTAAAGGCGCTAAACCTCCCACAATCGAAGCATAAATCCAATCAAGAGTCATTAAAAGACGCTAGAGAGCATTTACCTGGCTAAAACTAGGCGATAAAGATTACGTCCCATGAATACTTGAATCAGACGATAATATGAAAACCTTGTTGTTTGGAAAGAGTTTGCATTAATCAGCCAATGCATAAAAACGAAATCTACTTATTAAAATCATGGCAAACTTATCAGTTGAGTAAAACTTAATTACTTATCAACTCAAGAATCATTTATCCTTGATTGTGTAATATTCCCTTAGACGCGTCATTTGGAAATTACATGTAAATATGCAAAGTTATATTTATTTCGGGCTTATTGCAAATTAGCACTTCAACCAATTCAGTTTATAAATGTATTGTTTTCTTAACATGGTTTCAATCTATTATGCTTCGTAAAAGATCATAGTAACAATTTTTTGTTTTGATATATTTGCAAATTATCCTAAAACAATAAAATACCCTGCATTGTAAAATACCGAGTGTCAATGTGAGCCAATATACCTGTGTAATCATCCTCTTAAAACGCATAAGACAATGCCTTGCAAATATTAATAATGAAATTTGATCTATTTATCTAAGAGATTATATGATCGGAAAAATAAAAATGATCATATTCCCACTTTATGTTTTAACCTGTCTGCCGAGAGTAGTAAGAGGGGTAGCTGGGATAACTGTCGCTTTAGAGAAACAGCAAGGCTGGCAAACTTGCCTGAAACAAAAACTATTCCCTATTGACATTGAGAGGATATAAATGTCCCCTCCGAAAAAACCTGTGATGTCAAATACTTAGGTTTTTGCCCAATTTGATGTTTATACTGTTAAGTAAATGTATTAAACAATCTAGTGTATATCTATTTACTCATTAGAGTATATAAAGTACTCTGATGTTTTTAGCGTGGGTATTGAATTTAATACAGTCTTTTCTTTTCTCTTTCCTTTTATTTTGCAAATATGCTACAATTAAATGTTTTGTGAATCTTTAAGCATTTTTGAGGCAATGGAAAGACGATGGGGAACTGAGATGCCATTTATACAGTATACAACTAAAAATGCTTAAGAGCATTGTAAGATGATTTTAGATGCAGCATGATTTTGATTTTCTGGAAGTTATCTTCTTGTTTCGCATTTTTAACCGTTTCAGGATTATACAAATAACATTTTTTATGTGCTAAATTGCAATGGTCAAAACATCTGTAATAACCGTTGTTGCTCACATTGATCATGGCAAAACAACTCTAATAGACTCCTTAATAGCGCTTACCGGTCATATTTCAAAATCGGTTGCAGGTGAAATTAGGTATCTTGATACAAGAAATGATGAGCAGAGTCGAGGAATAACACTGAAACTCAGCGCAGTCGAACTTATATACAAAAATAGATACATTGTAATAGACACCCCCGGACATGTTGATTTCGAATCACTGGTACAAATTAGTTCTAAGCTTTCCGATTCATTTGTGCTAATTATTGACGTTAATGAAGGTATCACACCTCGCCTGATTTCCATCGTAAAATTTATAACTAGGAACACAATACTTGTCATAAACAAGATTGACAAGCAATTTGACAAATCAGCAAACGAAGTTTATTCCCTCGTCATGAATATTTTGGAGAAAGTCAACTCAATGCTAAAAGATGATGTTTTTAGCTGGAACAAAAACAACGTTATTATTGCGTGCTCTACATTGTGTTTTGGTGCGAATCGACATGAATTTGAAAAAATTACAAAATATTTCGGGCTAAAAAATTGCATAAAATTCATCATTGAACTTAACGATAGAATAAATACAAATAAAATTGATACATTTATTGCCAAGTATAACATAAAAAACAAAGATACGAAGAGCATTTGGTCCAGCGTTTTGCCACTTGCTAAAGTATTATTCGATGCTATTGATCAAAACATTGAAATGGTCAAACCTCCTGATGGAGATCTCAAGGCAGTCACAATGTATTGCAAGCTTAAAATACAAAATAGGCTCAGACTTGATAATTTGCTGTTTGTAGTCCGATTATTTGAAGGTTCTATATCAGAAAGAGACCAAGTGATGTGCAAAAACAGTAAGGAAGAAAAAATGGGGGAGATAGAAGAATTATATAAATTTGGTGTAAATGATATAACAAGGGCAACTTCATTCCGGGCACCTGATTTGTTTCTTGTTAAAGGCAATCTTTTGAAGCATTCGAGAATCTCTAATCACGATTTCCACAAATCAGATGACGAAATGATACACACTATTGGCAACAAGCCATTTTATCAGGCAAGTATTGTCTTAGATGATTTTGATGAGACTGACAGGTTTAAAGAGGCTTTACAGACTTTGTCTTATCTAGAACCAATATTTAAGGCAAAGATTAATAAATATGGGGAATACGAAATTTTTTGTGAAGGTAAGGTGCATTTTGAAAAAATATGCCAAGATCTAACAGACGATGGATTTTTAATAACGTTATGCGAGCAAAAAAAATATTTCAGGGAAACTTGTGGTGGTCATGTAAATTACGACAAAGATGATTTCCACATTATTGTAAGCCAAAGTGAAAAAATACCTGATATATACACAGTGAAAGACGGAACCAATACCATGCTGTGTGTTAACAAAATCTATAAGGGGATTGCAAGAAATGTTTTTGAATTTTTAATTAAACACGGCCCATTGATTGGTGAGCAAATTGAATTCACGCATTTTACTGTCAATATTTCCGATTCAGCAAATTTCGAAGACCCATTTGGCAAACTAAAGAAACATCTAATTCTAGCTTATGAACAGAGTAGCCCAAAAATTATACCGTTATGTATCATTTGCAAAATACAGGTCTGCATAAATTATGTAGGAATTGTTTACAGCCTATTGCATAAGTACCCTTATGTTCTTAAAAACGAAGAATATAGAGATGCATTAGAATTTTTGGAGATCACTGTATATCTGCCACAATTTCGATATTATGATCTTGTCGAGAATTTGAGGATGAAAACAAAAGGAACTTGCTACGTTGAGTTTGAAGAATTTGGATATTTGTTGTGCGAAAAACACACTTTTGTGGAATACATAAAGGAAATTAGGCGAAGTAAGGGAATGCTTGATGAAGAAGTATTAGTTTCCGAACCGGAAAAACAAAGGACCTTGAAAAAATGATTATCAAATATAAATTGCTTTAATTTTTAACATCAAAAACATTCTGGCTATAAAATCTAAAAAGGTCTGTATAAGTGACTTTTTGCGCCTTTTTATATACAAAACACCAATCACCCAGGTTTGGACTTCTTTATGCACAATCTTTTAGTTCGGCTCAATTTATGTCTCACAAAAAGATCACGGATATTATTTTATTTTATTTATATCAAAATGTGGTTGTTCATGTAAGAAAGATAGGAATCGACAACAATACCAAGGCATACGTCCAGTCGATAGTCCTCAAGAAAACTCGCGAAGCCATATGGTTTGACTACCGACGGCATAGCAATGCAAGAGGAGTGAGAAGAGAAGTAGCGGCTGTGGAGGCACTTAGGAATTAGCGACATTACCGGGGTTGTGTGAAAGGGATGAATAGTCTAATTGTGGACTAATTGGAAACCTAAAATCCTATCTCAATATATAAATAATTCACTTAAAATTTGGTTTATTTGTTTTTGCAGCATAGTTGATGCATAACAATACACGAATATGACTTGCTTGCAATTCACTGCGGGTTCTAACATGGATATAGATCGCGCATGATACATTACGCGATGAATCTGGATTGGGTAGCACAAACTATCATAAGCATTATATAAAGGAACCTATATTTGACAAAAAAGTCGCAGCATGATTTTAAGCTGGAGTGCTAAAGATGACCTTAGAAAGGCATTCTACGGAAGCTTGAGGGAGAGGTTTGGAATCGGATGAGAACGCTGGCTGAGGAAGAGAGCTTGATGCTAGCAAATGACGCGAGTTTAGGTCTTATGACGATAGCCGCGTTAAACTATAAAACAGATGAAAAAATCATGTCTAATTACATAAGCTAAAAGCTAAAAACAAACACTACTTGGATTTACTGAAAAAACGGAACAGAATCAATTTCCTCAACACCATTCTTGCATACTTTCCAAACACATACATCATCCCTAGTAACATCATTAACAGCATACTGTAATGACTGGATACCCAGTCTAATAAGTTCATCGTCGGACATCTCTTCTCGGTAGCTGCTGTTTAAAATAGTACTAGCACTTTGCGACCTATGTCCTATGCTGACCGCCAAACAATCATTGCACTCCCCAGTAGGCATGAAATTAATCAATTTGATGCCGTCATTGTATAAAATCAATATTCCACCCGCGCCAAAGGGCCTTGTGCCCTCATACATCGTGCGATATCCGGCTGATACTGACAGGTCATCAAAAACATCCTCATCCAGATTTCTATCCTTCAGTATTCTTTCATTAATCGTTTTGTTGATTAGATAGTCTACTATTTGTAAACCGTCATTTGTTATTCCCGAAAACGTAAAAAGTGCATGCTCATTGATTTTGAAAACTTTGCTCTGTGGGTATGCATTATCTGTCTTTGGTGTATGCGCAACTATTATGCCTGTTTCTTTGGAAATTATAGCAACAGCCGTTGTTCCTAGCTCGACAGATTTCATAATGTTTTCTAGCGGTATTATTTTACCCTCTGGTGAATAAAGTGACACATAGTCATAATCTGTTTGCATTAAGGGTCAAAATATAATTAAGTTTTATTCTTTACATTTTTCTATATACTTGTGTAGGATCATACTACTTATTCGTTTGATGACCTACGTGACGCCTCTAATTCCGTGGGTGCTTCCACATAAGCTAATTTCCTCTCGCTCTCTATGGAAGGCCATTGTAAATAATTTGGCAAGTTTAAAACTCTGACATTTTCAAGCAATAAAATTTAATATCTTTGTTTTCCAAGAAGCCAAATGAAAGAGCTAGGTGTTACACCTACTATAGAGGCATACGTACAGTCTCTTGCACTGAGAAAGACACTTGAGGCTATCTCCTTGGAACACAGAAGAAGCATTGAGGACTGGTCTGACAGAGAAAGTGCTATTGAGGAAGCAGTAGAAAGGTTGTGTGAGTATGCAACTAGTAAGGAAGCAACATTGCCATGAAACAAAAAGCAAGAAAGATTTAACCCATAAATAAATTACTTATACTGACTACCAAGCAAAATAGTTTGATGGATAAGGAGAAAGTGAACCTTATGTCCAAAGAATGACTTAAACAAGCCAATAGATCGCAAAATAAGATTTTTTTCGACCTATTTCAAAAATCTCTCATACGAATTGTGCTTCATTCGTGTAAAATAACAAGAGTTTAATGTATGTAGGGACACTCAGCTAAACTTACAGTGTATATGATGTGACATATAGATGCTATAGGTACACACGGGGGATTTGAAAATCCTTGTAAAAGTTTGACCGCTGTTTTAGGGTATATTTAGGCTCTACAAATGTGAGGTAGAGATCTTTCAGTCCGTCATTAGATAAGAAGGTTGGCAATAAATTCTCACAATATTATGCTGAGAAGATGGAGATAAATATTAATGCCGTGTCTTGCATAATCCAAACAATCTAGAAATTTTTTTACCTATCTCCCTTGATTTCGGGGGAATTATATGCCAAATAAAATAGAAGATAGGTTGCAACAAATGACGCTTCTCGGACATTGCTAGCCTGGTAGTGCACTATCAAGATGAGGTGTAATCATCAGACCGGAGAATATTACTAAGGATAGTTACCCATCAAATATGTTTTCAATAAAAAAACTGGCGTGTCATAGCATTGTGCGGTGAAAATTTGATGAATTATACTAATTGTTCAAGAATTAGACTTAGTCTTATAATTTTTTTACTATGCAAAACTGAAGAAGAGAAATTATACCTGTTGTTATAATATCTGATAGCATTACAAGAAACATCAAAAAATTCATTTTAAGATGTTAATTTGCGAACAAAGCAGAGAAAATAGCCAATCAAAAGTTCTGAAGAAAACGAAAGAAATAAGATTCTTTTGACTTGGATATTATCATATGCTAAGAGGAATACGAAGGATAGTTGCAGCGGCGGAAGCTTGTGAGGTGACGATAAATATACTGAGATGCTAGAGGGTGATGAATAGTCTGTAAACATTACAAGAAGCAATTCTATTTTTAGCTATGATAATTTGTGAGATTATGTAGTCTGGATAAAAACTAAAAGTTAACAACCTTTTTTTATTTATAAATGTCGCGCGCGCAGCGCGCGACCGGGCATTTTCCGCGACCGAACGAAAAAGTCGCGGGCCACGCTTGCGACCATGTGCAAAACTTGCGACCGAAACAAAAACTATTAAAATGAGACTGAAGTAATTTAATAGAGAGAAAGTATTTGTAATTAAGCTTAAAACACTAAAAATGCACAGCAAAACGTGCAAAAGACAAAATGTGTAATAAGCAACGAGGATAGAGTTGCTGCCAAACCATTAATTATCAAAGTGTAACCTGGTTTCACTATACTTTTAATACCTTTTTCATCCCTCCCATGTGTATTTTTTCATTTTTGCCCACTAAGCAATTAAAATCATTATTTCCGAGAGAAACACAATTATTTTCATTTCATGTTAGAAAAAAGTCAAACTTGTGATTTTAGTTTTAACATTTCCATCAAAAGAGGCAACAATTAAAACCAATCACCAATTTCGAAAGTTTATATTGAATGGCAAACCCTTTTCTGTGGATTCGTCCAAATACTTTGTGTTGTCGTACAGGAATTTGGATTCGTCTGTGTCTTCTAAAATCACGCTGAGAACCTCAATTTCACGACTATCCTATCATAAATTTCATATCATCATCAACTTCTTTATATGTCTTAATTGTACTTGACATTTAGCTCAAAGGGAATGATATTACAAGAGAAAATTCTCAGTGTATGAATTATTTAAAAAAGAATTTAATTAGCGTCTTGGCACACAGGATTACTCCATGTCTCTGTGCAATTTTGTGGGTTCGAATCCCAGTAGCCACCGAAACTAGCGGTCGCAGTTTCTGCCCGCAACGGATGCAAAAAGTTGCGGAAAATGCCCGGCGCTCACTGCGCGCGCGACAATAAATAAAACTAGCTTTGATAAATCATTTTTGGTTTATTCAAATTAACAAATTACTTACTTTTGATTATCCAAAACACTGCTCGTCAACGCTCTAAAATAATTTATTTTGCATAAATTAAGGCCTAATTATGAAAAGAGTATGTTCGAATGCAAAAGAAAAGAATTTAAACTTTTATACAAAGCTTCCAATAGATAAAATAAACTCATCTGTTTTCTCGAGCTACGCAAAACAAAGAATGAAAATGCTGAAAGGCCTGGAGTTGAAACACAACTATAAGCCAGTTATGGCATTTGAGAACCATGATGAGGACGTTATATCGCATTTTTGCATGCGAATTATAGCCGCACAAACTTTATACTCTCTTAAATGGTACCTTGAGTCGGAATACCAGTATTATTGCAAAATAATTGAGGGTCACGATGATAATGATGTAAAAAATTTCTTCAATAACACGTTTATAAAAAAATTGTCAAAAATAGTGGTAAAAGACAATAATCTATTAATAACTCAGGAGTCCCAATTCGTTGATGGGGAAAATGGCATAGTTGATCAAAAATACGATATTAAGGTTCATTACACAAAAACACTTTCATGTTTAGCTACAGACTTGCCAGAAGATGGCTATTTTGATATTAGCATCAAAGCAATGAGATCTTGCATTGTAAATGTTTACCATAGTTATTTGGAAAATAAATTATATGAATTGTTTAACGTAATGAAATACGATACAGATGAACGATTATTATCAATACACAACGATGTATTTCTCATTAAAGAATATAAAGACACGAATGCATATAATGATATTGAAGGCATCATACCGCCTTGCATGGCCGGTGTTGTTGAAAAACTAAGGACAGAAAAGCATTTGAAATATAAAGATAGACTAACATTGACCAGATTTCTGAAAGATATGAATGTGCCATTGGAAGAAACTATAAACCTATTTCGAAATAACTTTAACATGGATGAACCAACTTTTACAAAGGGTTATTTGTATAGTATACGACACTCCTATGGCTTGGAGGGGAAAAGAGCAAATTACAATACATATAGCTGCGGACAAATAATAAAAAGCGGTGACAACACGACTTTCGGTTGTCCTTTCAAATTCAATGAAGCATATATATCAGAGTATGCAAGCAGAAAAAGCATTGATATAGAAGATTTGAATATGAAAGATGACTGTCAAATGAATTGCACAAAAATATTGGGAAAACTTTGCGGAACTGAAGTTGAAGAGGCAGTCTCGTCCCCTGTGTCATTTGTCAAAACAATCAAAAATTGTACAAAACCTTGTGAAAATTTACAGAAAAAAAAAAATATCCATTTTTGCAGCTAGACAATTATGCAAATAATCGCTGAATTTTATTATTAGAATGGCAAAAGGTTTTCAACGTTTTGTTTTTATCCAGACTGCATAGCCTCACCTTGTCTCACCATAAGCCTTATTGTTTCTTCACCGGCGTTAGTGACTGCGGCTTCTCTTCTCAACCCTCTCAATAATCGCTGATACACTAAATAATTTACAAGCAGCAATAACGTATATCAATTTTTTTTTTATTTTATATGACATGGTGCAGCATCGAAACATGTTTGTATTATATCAAGAAGTTATTGCTTTGTAAAATTCTACTAAAATTCTCATAAAATTATATTAGCTTATGGCCTTCTCATAGACATATCTACACCGCAAGATATTGATAGATAGGATAATCATGTTCTAATTATTTAAGACTCTAAAGACCATATCCATTGAGTGCCCTAGAGGTATTGAATTCAAATGGAAAAGGAACTAGTCATCCAAAAGGCTATAGAGCGGATGAGGGGAGCCTGTCTTGTAAGTGGAACAGCTGCCGATTAAAATGTAGAAGAAAAAGATGAATCCATATAAAAATATTAAAATTAAATTCCAATTATTTGCAACGTTGCATGTCTCACATGTTAATGCATTGTTTATTTTGTTATCTTTAAAGTGACCTGTAGCTCAATCCTGCTTCTCATGCCAACTCTTGAGTGCCTGTAAAAACATTATTAAAAGCACCCGGGCTTTTCTAGAATATAATTTTCTTTTATTGATGTCGTAAATCAGAGTATAGTATTCATTAGCTGAATATTTATGATTTAATATCGTCAAAAACACGTAGTCTCTTCCTTGTTCACGAGTAAAGAATTGAATTTGAACAAAGAACAGTAAAGCGGCTCTCTGTGATAACTTTACGTTTTAAACTATCCCCCCCCCCCCTTCATCAAACATTTATCCACATTTTATTAACATACAGTAATGGTCGTTTTGCTGATAAGGTATGTATGCCGTTTGTGAACAATTGTATATTTATAAGCTCATCGATTACTTCAGTCTAAAATTTTAATTCTGTAAGTCTTCCAATACATGACACTTTGTACAATTATAAGTAATGAATGCATTCTAATACCATTCGGCAACCTGTTTATATTAATATGTATGTTTCAAATACAGGTCCTTTTTGAATTAATCGGTCTAATCTTCAAGATATACATGTCATCTTTTACATTAAAATAGTATCATAACTAGAAAGATTATATAAATAAACTAAATTTCTCAATCGTTATAACCATAACTAATGTTTTTTAATGATTAAGCTCAAATGCATATTACATGTTTGCATTTCTTTTCTAATTCAGGCAGGTATAAGTATAGTTGTAGCCTTTGTTTTAGGGGGGGGGCAAACTATGTTATTTCAGATATTATGGCTATTTAATTGAGATCTATATATTTTTATTATGTTTCTAATTCGACAACAGATATTGTTGGGGCTCTGCCGTCATCTTTAATTGTTTACACCCTATCTCCCACTATATAAGTTGTTCGCTTCAGTGTCGAAACTCCCCTTTCAGTGTCCGTGGAAAGGCTTTCTAATGTCATCTAAAGCAAAAAACATTTCGCACATAAGAACTCTTAAACACGTGATGACCCGCTTTAGCAAATAGTATTAGGGTTTACGAATTCTTTGTTTAGTGTTATTATTTTTGTAATCTATGGTGCCGAGTTCTAGACTTTTTTTAATATACTGATGAACAAATGAAAATCTCATTTAAGCACAAAAAACAAAAAAAATTGGAATACTGTTTCAAGTCATCTTAATATCAAATATTAGGGTTGTCGAAAAATAACTTTTTTGCAATAGGTAATATTTAATGGTAAGTTTTTAACACTAAATACGACATAAAAATGCACACCTCTTTTAACCATAAACTTATTTAGAATATTCTATAAAGCACTTCTATATCATTTTTTTCCACACTTCACTGCCCCTGGATGTCCGCAACAGCACCGCACAGTCGTTCATAGCCAATTACCGACATGTGTAATAGTTGTCAAATTGTCAATGTTTCTCCCCGGATAGGAAATACAGCTTAAACTGTCTTAGTCAGTACTGGTGACTGGTAATATCGTTTAATGGCAGTTGAGACGCTCAGCTCTTTGGTTATAATTATTGATTTGGTAATAATCCCGTCCCATGCAAAAATCATATTTGGAATTTTTGTTAAGCATTGTATATCAAGCCAATTTTATTTGCAAGCATTTTGTATTATCTTTTAGCAAGACCTCAATAATATGTAGTACTCTTGGCTTATAATACATACTGTTACCAAAATTACTACATCGCTACTTATTCAACTTAGTTGCTGAGCTCACACAACCTCATGGAGAAAGCTGAAATATATTCGCTTATGTCTACTAAGGTGTATTTTCCATCTGTTTACACTTGTCACAAACAGTAATAAAAAAACAACTTAAATTCCATTTATACTATTAATACCTCTCTCCTTCGATTACAGAAGGAATAATATGCTGAAGGGAATAAGGAGGGAGATTGCAATAGCTGACGCTTGCAAAGAGACTGTGAGGCTGTTAGTGCAAGATGGTAACGATGTGTAGTCTGCAGACGGGAAAAAGTGTGAAAAACAAAACTTCCTCATTAATTAAATTTAATACCTCTCTATGCAACTGGTCGTCCGTATCTTGAGCTTACACAAAGAGGCTTTTGCAAAAGGCATTTTTAGCACACTTAAAAAGGTTAGATAATATGAGCCTTACAGCCGAGTTGATGTAAATGAAACTAGTAATTTCATATTAATAGAGGCTGTAAGAAGGAAATAATGATGGTTAAATGACGAACAAAAAGTTACAAGATTGACCTCGAATAGCATTGCTTAATAGAATTACAAATAAATAAAGACTGATCAGAACACAGCAGCTCAGTTGTCTAAGACAAAAGAAATATCATCAAAGGCGCAAACCTATTTTCTATTCCTACTGACTGTCGTTGTTCATCATCCCAGTCGTGTGTGGTACAGTTCAGAGAACATGTAGATGTGAATTTACTAAACAAAAGATTCTGAATAGTAAAGACGACACAAGGGTAGTAAAAATTACTTAATTTATAGCTTTCGTTATTGTGGTTTTATTTTTGCTAATTTATGTAAATTCCGGAAAATAATTCTGCATCAGCTTTTTTTCATTTGACAAGGATTCAGAAAATTATACCATGCCAAGTATTTAATTGTTAATGGTATTGTTATTGTCAAGCGCAGCAATTCAGCTCGCTTCATCACCACAAAACTTCTAAATAGACTGTGATGATTTTCCACTTGTCTATACTTCCCATTTGCTTAGATTTTTTGGCCTCGAATATCTTTATGAATTAGGCGTTTGTATGATTCCATAGGGGGTGATGCCATATTCGTTTCCAAATATGTATCTACTGCAATAGCGCACAAGTCGGAATTCGAGTTATAACATCTTATGATATTCGAGCATAAAAATATTCATTTGTTTTCGCGTAAGACTTTTGGCCATTTTAACGGACATATAAGAGCCACCAAAAGTTGGTTAGCCAGTAGAGGGGTAATAAATCATCGATTTGTCTATTCTGCAAGGCCGCGACAATAGAATATATAAACCATTGTCCAAATTCTATCACATCTATTATAAATTTTCCAATAAATAGAATATACTATATTTATATTGCAAAACATAGTGATAAATTTGATGTGAGAATTGCTGAGATTTATAGACTATGGAACAAGATGTGTAATAGATGAAATCAAAATATTGCCTCCTTTTTATCTCCATCTATTAAGTGTAACCAAAGTGCATCGGAACTTTTTCAACTCTAATCAAATGATTTTGGCGATTTGGTTTCATATATGCGCGATAGATTTTCATTGATAAGGTCTACTTCAGTTTTTAGGCTTCTAATGGCATCCCTATAGGCCATAATCATGTCTAAATCACCGACTATAACAATACCTTTGTAATCCGACTTTAGCATATCAATCTGACCTAGCAATATCTTTCTCTGATGTTCACAATGCTTCAGATTGATTTTACATTTTATCTTATGCACAAGAGCATTTTTTAAGTTTATAAAAATAGGATCGATTTGATCTTTTATGTGTTCAAGAAGCTTTTTTAGATCTTCATATTCTTCCAATTTGTCGTAAAAATCATAATAACACATAAACTCACTGTGTGCGCTATGGAGTGGTGCATATAGAAATGTAAAGCAACTTGGACAAAAATATAAAGGATAGTTGTACGTTGCATTCTTACCGCAAGAAACACAGTTTGTAGACGATTTTAAGTTACTCCAAACATCGATTCTCAGTATTTTTATTTTCAATCTCTCTTCACGCCTTCTAGCAATAAACTCATCTGTCCTGTCAATCATTAATAAAACACTACTGGTTTCATTTTTGTTTTAAATAATCCACAAATGGGCATACTAACACAACTGGAAAACAAGAAGATTATAAATGTATATCAGCCAATCCCCAGTGATATATTCAACTTACAGGCAAGCTACACTCTTGAACAACATGTTGATGATTTTTATATTGACATGCATAATAGATTGTATCTTATTTATGACAAGAAGATATACGTACATAAGGGTCGATATGTGCTGTTAGCAGATAAAATCATTGCGTATGATATCAAGGAAATAAGCACAGTCGTTATACTGTTTTACATTGTACCAAAAGATGAACTTGACACTGAAAAAAAGCAGTATTTGCTAGTAGCTAGAGAAATATCTGACGAAATTGGCTTTGAAAAGGAATTAATGACTTTGGACCTCAAGGATCTTAATATAGTAATAATCGACAAAACATATTACATTTTGTATAACAATAAATACATATTCATAGAGTATAAAGGGAGAACCAACAAAGTCAAGATGGAGTTTGACATAAAACAGGCATGCATATTAGACAGTAAAATAGTAATTTTAGACTCGGAATCAAACATTCAAATATATGATTTATCGGAAATGAGACTTAGGAGCGGATTTAAGGCTATTTCCCGTACATATAGTATTGCAGCTTCCCTAGACGCAAGTTTAATCTGTCTTAATATGGATGACGGATTTGCCGTTATAGATGTAAAATTAAGAAATATAGTAATGAGGAAAACAAAAGAAGAAGTTGATTTTGTTTACACACAAATCTTTTTTATGGACATCAACAATATTGTTTTATGTGGAAATTCTGCTTGGATCTGCTCTTTGGATAGGGGTTTGTTACATAAAGTCATACAGGGAAATGCAAACTCCCGGTACAAATTTTTTACTTTGCCTAGAGAAAACCTATTGGACGGGGGAAGAAAAAAAGAGATTACACATGAATGTTTTTGCTACCAAAAAATCTTGGAGATGAAGATAGAAATGAGGAGAGAGCTTTATAGAATTAACGAGGAAATGGAAAGTCTAAAAATCGAGCTAAAAAATTTGCATGGAAAAGATACAAAATAGATGTTAAGTTGCCACAAGCGACATTTATCTATCTAAGATCTTTATATACCGTTTTACGCTCTATCCCCAGCATCATATCGTTTTGTGAATTAATTTAAGAAGCATAAATCTTACATTAAACTCGTAATAAAAAAATTGGTTGTGGTAAAATTTTTCATCAATAAAAGCTTCTTCATTTTAATACATATGATGATAGAACAACGGCTATATATTTGTTTGCTCGGTTATCAATCAGTTAGCTGCCATAGGTTAGTGTATGCTTTTTTGTAAACAAAGACTCTTGACTTAGACCTTGCCTATAAAACTTTAAATTTGCAAAAAATGCCATAGGGGGGCTATTGTGTCATTCGACATGCTTAAATACCAAAATGCCAAGAATGGTCCTACCGTTTAATCATTTAAAGTCTTTTTGTTCTTCTAAACTTAAAGGCCACAGAAAAAATTATAGGGTATGCATAGTTTTTTATTTTATCTAAGTCACCTTAGAGTTTAAAAATTATGCATAAGAGGCTTTTTTATCTAAATTTTATCTGGACTTTGAAAATCTATACTTCAAAAAGTTGTTTTTATATCTTTTTTTTGCATAAACATAATCATTTATCAAAGTGTTTTTCCTCTAGCCAAATTAATTATTTTCAATATTACCCATTATAAGTCTTGCGTACAACTTAACATAGACAATCTCATATTAGTAAACAGTTTGCCTAAAATCCTGTGTTATCTCTATAAACCAATTTAGCTTCCTCATAAACAAATATGAAATATCGAACTTTAGCATAATGCACTACCATATCAATAAAATAGCTGTTTGTGTGATTTATGGTATTCTACCAAGTTTTATTTTAGGTAGAAACTTTGAAGTTGTAATTTCGAAATAATGGCAAATGAGACAAGTACGTCATTTAGACCCGAATGGAATTGTATCATACACATGCATTACAAACCAAATTCGCTTCCACATATGCAATACAAATCGTTCTAATCGCATTTATTGATGGACCATACAACATACATTTTTTAAGTTTAACCCATAAATGCGTACAAAATATAAAATAGTTTTTCTTGGCGATGCAAATGTTGGCAAAACGACACTTATATCACAATACGTCTACAAACAATGTGACAAAAACTATAATCCTACTATTGGAATTGATTTTATATGTACAAAACTACGCATCCTAAACAAAGAAGTAAAACTTCAACTATGGGACACTGCTGGCCAAGAAAGATTTAACAGTCTTATACCGAACTATACACGTGATAGTTTTATGTCAATTGTTGTTTGCGACATTTCCAATCGACAAAGCGTTGAAAAAATCAAATATTGGGTTGAGAATCTGGTTTATGCAAATGATCCCGAGAAAAAGAGTAAACTATTGATTGTTGCAAATAAAAAAGATCTACAGAAAGATGATGATAATATCAATATAATAATCAAAATGGCAAAATATTACGAATGTGGGTATGTAACGACTAATGGACTTGTCAATGAGGATATACAGTTGATGTGTGGGGAGATTGTTAAATGTATAGAGGAGGATGTAAAAAAGAATGGGAATGTTGTTGATCTGTTAAAAGAGAATTTTAAGGTCAATATGAAAGTTAAACAGAGAAGATGTTGTTAAATAAATAATTGCGATAAATGTTATCATAACTAAATATTTTTAGGTTTTGCTTAGTTTGCTTTTGCCTACGCAATTTTGCAGCAAACCTAATGTAAATGATATCTACACTGCTTTCTGACAAATGATCCTGTCAGACTTAACCTCGCTAAAGCGTCTGTGTTTTGATGTAATGGTTTCGTATTAGTTAATATATGAAAAATGAAAGTATGTTTTGGTTGCAATTCTTATTCATAACTATTTTAAGTGTTACATATCTGGTTAGTCACCTTACTTAAAGCAATCATATATAGTTTTTAACACACAGATGGTCCAAAAAATAAAAAATCTAATTTCCTAGTACATCGGCCTCTTTAATGCGGTGTAAGCAATTTTTATATCAACAAAAAAGCGCTGTGGATGATAACAGAGTTATTGCTGATTGTAACCAAAAGTAATATTGGAATAACATTTATCTTTGAGCAAGAAGAGAGGCTGACGCGTGCAAAGAAACAGGGAGGTTGACAGATCTCCAACCAAGTGAGTATTATTATGTATATACAAGAAGAGAAACTATATTTCTTAATAAAACTGAAAACACTTGTTAGGTTCTTTGCGGCAAAAACCTATAAATCTAATACAAGTTGAGGCTAACAATGACTGCTTTAGTATCTATTAGCTTCCCAGCATAGCTGAGTTAAATTAAATAGCCGTGAAAATATTAATGTACATTTATTCCTGTAAAAAATTTAGCATTTATTGTATTACAAGCTAGGTATCTATATTGCAAGTCGATATCTTTAAGCTATTGTTACAGGTCTTATTGCTTGTAATTTAGCTATCTTATCATTAATATAATGGGATTGTAAAAAGAGTGGTTTTCCAGAGAATTATTTTTTATAATAGACGCATCTTTAGTAAATTGAATTACTAGGTTTATCGTTAACTTCCTTAATGAAATGCTTGTTATTCTTAATTATATTCCTTTATTCCTTTTTTATGGTTTTACTGTCTTTTTATCGTTTTTTATCGAATTTAGTGCTTTATTCATTTTTTTTCTGTCTTACTATTATTATTTGCATTTTATTAATAGTAAAAATTTATACTCGAGAATTTGCATTATACTCGCGAATTTGCATTATACTCGCGAATTCGCATTATACTCGCGAATTTGCATTATACTAAGTTAAAACAACATTACTATAAATAGAACAAAAATAAAAAGAGTAAAAATAATACTATTAATAAAACAGTTTACTGCAATACAAAAGCTTTACTACAGGTAAAAATAATACTAATAGTATAATGCTGTTACTCCTTGTAGATACAACTTCTAGTGGTAAAAATTTTACTAATAGTAAAATCATTTTCCGAGAATATTCCCGTTTTGATCCATTTTATTCTATAAATATGCAGTTCTAAAAATACCCATGGATCCAACACGTGAGTTTCTCGACAAAATAAAATGTTCGGACAATGCACTAGAATGTCTAGATGAAAACATTATAATTACATCTGATTATTCAGCTGAACTTAATATTTCCATGTTTGAGGAGTTTACAGATACTGATATAAAGCGAATGACAAATTTTGAAAAGGCTCAGGTTCTTGATATATACAGACATGTAGATGATGTAATTATTTCGACAAGACCAAATAAAGGGCCAAAATGCAAGCTTACAGGTATTGATATGTTTGTTTTATATCTCACATATCTCAAAACATATCCTGCATATACTATAATTGCCAAAGCATTCAAGATTTCGCCATCCGTAGCACAGAAAATTATTGAACGGATCGCTCTTAGCATCGTTGAAATTCTTAAAGAAAAATATATCATACCTTTGCGAAGAGAAGAACAAATAGCAAGTGGGATAGGATTTGATTCATATGGTGATGTTGCACTTGTTATCGATTGTACAGTGCAGGAAATACCAAGATTTTGCAGTCTTTTTTCCGATGCAAAGCGATTTTACAGTGAGAAGCACAAGATCTATTGTGCGAAAAAAGAGATTGCACACCTACCAAATGGATCTGCGTGCTTTGTAAGTAGATGGGAATACGGTGCGAAACATGATTTTTCCGTGTTTCAAAACAATCTACATATCTACAAGGAATTTTTAAAACGGCAAAGCGGGGAAGGCTTTTGGGCCGTAATGGTAGATAAAGGTTATATGGGGATTACAAACCACCTACCAGCAATAATACCAAAGAAGGGTAAAAGTTTAAGCATGGCAGATAAGATTGAAAACAAAAGAATAGGTTCAAGCCGAATAATATGCGAGAATTTCTATGGTCGATTGAAAGTATTATGGGGTGCTACAAGATCCAAGGTTAGAAATGATATGAAATACTATGATATTCTATACGACAGTTGCGTTGCGCTAACAAACGCGCATTTACAGATAAACCCATTGAGACGAAATGATTTGGTCAAGTACAGGTCATTAATTGGACAAGTTGTAAACCCAAACGCTTCTGCTAGCATTGAATCTGCTTCCCGAGTGAATTCCAGCTTGGATAAATAAATTGCAATTTTTACACGTATTATAATAAGTTTATTAATAGTAAAATTTTTACCACTAGAAGTTGTATCTACAAGGAGTAACAGCATTATACTATTAGTATTATTTTTACCTGTAGTAAAGCTTTTGTATTGCAGTAAACTGTTTTATTAATAGTATTATTTTTACTCTTTTTATTTTTGTTCTATTTATAGTAATGTTGTTTTAACTTAGTATAATGCAAATTCGCGAGTATAATGCGAATTCGCGAGTATAATGCAAATTCGCGAGTATAATGCAAATTCTCGAGTATAAATTTTTACTATTAATAAAATGCAAATAATAATAGTAAGACAGGAAAAAAATGAATAAAGCACTAAATTCGATAAAAAACGATAAAAAGACAGTAAAACCATAAAAAAGGAATAAAGGAATATAATTAAGAATAACAAGCATTTCATTAAGGAAGTTAACGATAAACCTAGTAATTCAATTTACTAAAGATGCGTCTAATAAAATTGATGAAAGCCTATTAAAAAAAAGAATCTTATGGAAAATTGCGCCAAATTTTAAGCACACATGTTTTGTTAAACCAAGCTAGCTTAAGGTAAAGGTTTTATGAGGCAATGCAACGTACATAATTGTTGACAGCCTAAAAGAGCTTTCTAGCGGGCTTTACTTGCAATTTAGTTCTGTATTGGAGAGACACCCCTGAGAATTATCTTTATCTAGTTAAAAATTATCTTCCAGATCATTATTCGTTGGTTTGATCTAATAAACTCGTCTTGACTTGCTAATTCTAATTTTTACCCCATAATAATGTCAAAGAGTAAAGAAGAAAATGAAGAGAACTTCTGGGAGACTAAGGAAATTTCTACTAGCTCAAGTACCGAGCTTAATTCAGAGGTTTACGACACATTTAATTGGGATGACGAAAGTCAAGAAAATAATATTGATTCTAATCTAAATCCTGTCTTGGGATCATATACGGAAGTCGATGCTATTGCAACAAGTTACGAAAATACTAAGAATCGTAAACAGAAAGCCGTACTTGGATTAAATAATTTTGGGGATGACAGCATTAATACATGTCGAGAAAACAACGAGGAAGTCAAGTCTGCTAGTCTTGTTAATCAAGATAGTGCATATGACAATGTAAGCGATGAAGTTGAAAGTCTTCTAGAAATTATAGCTAACGGCAAAAAAGAAAATAAATGCGCGTTTACAGCTTATGATGACCTTAGCAAAAATAAGCAAACAGAAGTCAATTGTGAAGAGGAAATTGGAGTATCGTTAATGTCGGAGTTGGCACACATGGATGATCGATCTTGCTTTGGTGATATCATGGCAAGTGCATGTAGCAATGAGCTTTTGGATGATGCGGATAAGCCTACGCCAGAAATTGATGCGAAAATTTGCCAAAGCATGAATGAGGGCAATCTCTTTACTCCGCTTGACTCCAATAGCAATATAAATTACGAGCAAGAGAGCAGCATGAATAATGAATGTGATAATAATATTGTTATTGAACAAGCTTGCAGAAGTGAAGATAAAGTTGAAATTAAGGATCAATACAAAGACGATTCTTTACAGACATCGTCAGAGAATACTGAAATCCAGACAAGCAAAACTAATATAGCTGCCGCATGCGATGCATTAAAGTCTATCAAGTTTATATCTGCAAAAAATGAAGAGTGTGATATTGAGCTTTACAGTGCAAATGTTAGTTTTGATCAGGCAGTGGATAAAGGGAATGATTATACGATGACAGAATGTATTGATACGAATCTCGATAATGTAGAAGCGCATCATGACAAAATTCGTGATATTGGCAAAAAGCTTGGCAACGAGAGTTGCATGGAAATAAACAATACCTATGATCCAAATCAATATGGCGATGATGAGCCTTTTGCAAATACCAACGAGCAACAACAAGCATTTGAAACTGAAATAGTTAAGAGTTTGGGGCTTTTAGGTGCACATCTGAGCTCCGAAGAGGATAAGAAAATGATTGATACGGTATTTGTTGAGAAACTTGGTACTGAAAGTCAAAGTAATAATGTCTCTTTTTTATATACCGATGAAGAAAACTGCGATGCCCTGAATTGCACAGCAGATGCACTAGACAATATCACTTCTGACCATCTCGCTGATGATGGGTTGTGGAGCGACGAGGGAGAAGACGCCCTTTTTGATTTTCTAAAATCCGATTACACTGTCTCATCATGCAATTCGCCAGAAGTACCAGATACTACTGCGCATAATCGAATTTTGTGTGATAGTGTTACAAATACTTGCAAATCACTAGCAGAGGAAAGTATCGACTTTGCAGAAAAGCCGCAAATGTTTACTAGCGCTGATAAAACGCCTCTTTGCGACCCGGTAGTAGATTTAGCTGTTAAGCCGGTGTATAATTACATTGATGATATCGTAAATACGCTTGATACTAGTCGAGAAGATGATACTATACCTCCCGTTGCAAGCAAATACAATATCATACCTCGTAAATTGCCATTGCTTTTTGATGTTCTTCCTAATTCCAAGAAAATTACTACAAAACCATCAGCAAAGAAAATTGTAAGGGATAAGAAAGAAGGCCCATCAAGCAAAATCTGTTTTGTTGATGGTATGGTCATTTGTTGTCAATCATTTGCCTATAACAAATTGGCTTCTGATTCTGAAGACAATTTGTCTACTACCAGATTTAGTATTACAAACTATATTAATCCAGATGCAAAAGTATACAAAAATTCGAAAAATTACACAGATATTGAACAAAGCATAAAAACTCTTGTTAATGCGAATGCAAATGAAATAAAGGAATGTCTTGAACGAATACCCGATCTTATTATTAAGCGCAATGTCATACAAGAATTTGAATTCGAAAAACACAGTATAGATGACAATTTAACATATACAAATATGGAAAAGTCAATAGATAATTACATCATTCGCAAAAATTGGCTCATGGCTTTGTTTTTAGCCAATAGTGACACTAAGTTGCAACAAAAAGTCATTATAAATTTTCTTGACCATTTTTACACAAAGGAAACCGTACCTATATTTTTGATCAAGTTTAAGATGTACGATCTAGCAATTGAAAAGTTGAAATACTTGTCACACAATTTTGATTCGTACTTGAGCCTGGCTTTGAAATGTTACAACAAAAAATTTGTAGGAGACATTATAGATATTATTGCACAGCGCAGTAAGTTGGATGCTTTGCGTGCATACCTTATTGTTGGAAAGCTTTTTGATATTGATATCAATATTAATCTCTTTTACAACAATTTTTTCGCTCTGGAGATTTTGGACGAGTTAGACAAAACAAGAAAAATTGATCAAATTGATATTTTGAGGTATAATTACATCAATTTTCTTGTCATGCATAATAAAGATGCGGCATATAAATATTTTACAAAGTACAAGACATCTTTGAGAAAGGAATACAGAGAAGAACTTGATGAAAAATTTGCTGACCAAAAATGGAATTTTAAAGGCTTGAGGAAAGTAGTTGATATAGGCATAAGCAAGATTATAGGTGTTGATATGGATAACAAAGGGAATGAGAATGAAGAGAATAATGAGAGTATGGAAGAGTGTAAACAAACTAAAGATGAACATGATAGCAAAAATAAAACTACGAATGACTGTACAAATAATGTTAATTATAGAACTAATGAGAAGGAATGTCAACTAATGCTGGATAAGCAAGTGTCGAAAATTGTTGATAAAAAAATACAAATGAAACCGAGTTATGGTGATCTATATAAGCAGAATTTGAAGACTCATAATACGTGTGAATTTGATGTTGATACATACACGGAGAAAGTAGTGAAAAGCAATGTGCAAAGCTTGATACACAATGCTGTGCCAAAGAATAAATTCCCCGATCTTGACAAGCAAAGCGTAAATAACTCTGATTTTGGCACGCATAAAACTATTGGAAACGATTGCAAATTTACGGATGATACTTTAGACGCTGCAAATGGTTTTATAGACCCCCAGATTGACAATATGAAAAATGACCCTAAAGAAGAAAGTGCAGACAAACTAGACACTTTTGCAACAGTAAACGATAGCACTGTGGAAGATGATAATAGCGGAGAAAAGAAGGCTGGAAATTCATTATACAAAAATAAGAATTTTGCTCAGAGCTATGCAGATGTTTATCACAAAGACCACACTAAGCAAATAGACAATGAGGATAATAGCAACAAGCCTGCTGCACATATAACGAAAGATGATTCAAGCATTACTGCAAAAACTAAAAAGGAAAATGTAAAGGAGGAGAAATCTTCATTTTTTAGTTTTAGCAGATTTTTCAAATCTACAAAGGAAAAAACATATAAAGCAAAGATTGAGAGTGATGCAGCCTTTGTGTTTGATTCGAAGACTAAGCAGTGGGTAAACAAGAACGCTAAAGATAAACTTGATTTTGATTATGCTAGTTTTAAAAAGGAAAAAACAGAACCTAAGAAAAGTGAAGCGTTTGTATCTACTGAGACTAAAAATAATGTTCGAGGGCGCTATACGGGAATGAAAAGAAGCAATCACAGCGTTGCTGATCTAATACCTGGTGTAAAGAAAAATGGTAAATAAATCTGCAAAAATATTATTACGGCTTTTCTAATCGGTGTTGCATATATACATTATAGTATAAATTTATTGTTTAAATTTAAGAAGGCTCGATAGCATACTCTTTTGGTGCAGCTGTAATCCAACATTGTATTTTGCCGCATTAATTAGCTTTTTTTATAGTAATCCATGGATTATAATGAAAGGTTGTATCAGTTTTCAAGAAAACTTTTGAAGCTATGTCCTTCGACTATCGAAGGCACAATATGCTGAAGGGAGTGAGAGAGAAGCTGTAATTACCGACGCCTTTGGGGAAACAGTAAAGCTTATGGAGCTGCAAGATGGGGATAAATAGTCTGGTAGTAACCAAAGGAGGATAAAACATATTCCATTTATAATTAAAAAATGGAAAGTTGTAGTTAGGCATAAAGTTTTTAAGTATATCAATCGAATAGAAGTCTTTTAAGTAAATGCAAAAAGTGTATAAGTAATCGTGACAAAATTAATTATAAACTTTAGCAATATCCTTATCCCTGCAAAAATATGTTTCGAAAAAAATTCTATCTAGTCTAAACGGGGTTTGTGGTTTTGACGATCTAACACTGCAGCTAAATGTGATAGGCTTTTTAATGCTTTATAGAAATACAAGTAAATTCTAGAAATCAATAGTACTATAGGGCGCGAAAATAATTAATAACTGTTCATTTAGAGGCGCTTGTACTGGGCTTTAGTGTTTAAAGCCTGCAGGGTATGTTTAAGCCGGCTTTGGGTTATTATTCGGAGTTGTATATGGAGTTTTGTTTAATAGTCTAAGCAATAAAGTAAATGGAGTTTTCTTATATAGCAATTTTTACTAGCTGGTTTTTCATAAGTTTTAGGATCTTACCAATTTTCATAGGCATAGTAGGCCATTTTGGAAAATGGCATTGTTTTTTGATATGAAATTAGAGAAAAAAAATCTTTCGAGTAACAACAAAGCCTGTAATTTAATAAATGAGAAAAAAATGTGGTACAAAGTGTTTAAAATTGAGTTAAATTCAACTAATTGGAAAACATCATACTAGCCGTTTTATTAGCGCTGCAGCAGCTACGAATCTATTCCACTTACAGATTAATGTTATGTAACTGTAACAGCAAAACTGTATTAGTCTTTTGTCTTGAATGCACGGTTTAATGAACTATGACAATACGCTTCGCTAAAACATACTTGACAGAAGAAGTAAAAGAGAATATTTAAAATTCATCTGTCAAGATATGTTTTATTCAATAAGAGGGCGAAAGAGACTATTCTAAATCGGCGCGACATATAGCAAGGAAATTTTAAGTGGGCGAAAAACGAGAATAAGAATAGATATTATCTGCTTGCAAATGAACCACGCATCTAGCACAAGGCAATGGATAGAATACTAATGTTATTAATGGCCCGGGATGCTGTAATCACCAAGTACAAAGGAAGGTACAACAAATGCCTATAAACTTATCAGGTATTTAAGCCTAATTTTAATTTTTTAGTATGAAAAAAAGCCAATAGAGGCCATGCCTATAAATTAGACTATGATTTGAATAGCTGTTAATATAATGTTTTTTTTATGGTGGCGAATAGCAAATGTATGGGGATTGAGGGTGCGAAAGTAAAAGCTGGAAGGGATTTAACGACCAAGAAGAATAACCTTGAAACTCACAATTTCATATAATCCTTTAGTGATGGCAATGAACAGTAACGCTAATTTTAATTACATCTCTGTATTGGAAACACTGTAAGATTTCGGCATTACTCATTAAGGAAGGACATGGAAAGTAAACTAGTTTAGCAAAAATAAGGCGAAAATACAAGCGCACGTGGAAATAAAGAAAAAATCGAGATTTTTTTAATATCCCGATGTTGCCGTAAGCTTATCTTGTATGTCAAACCTATCAGCAAGATCTCCAGTGAAGAATCTCAAGCACTCAGAATTTGGGACAGGGTTTTGACTATAAAGCCATGTTGTCAGGAGAGTAAAATACTCTAATTTTTGCACATCGGTCATAACTTCAATTTGTTTTCCTAGAGTCACGTATAAAGGATATCGTTTTCCTAACAAAGCTAGTTGGGGTTGTTCAGCTTCATATGTAACCTTAGTTATAGATATAAAATAATTTAAAATCACAAAAGCCCCCATAATAGCAACTTTTCTTCTCTTGATATTTTTTCTTGTCATGCTGTTTTCCCAAGACGCTATTGGCTCCACAAAAATTTCATCAAGTAGAGGGTTAAATCTTTGCCTTAAAATAAACCTCACTTCGCGCATTGTTAAATTTTCTTTGCCTAGCACTTTTAAAATTCGATCTTTGGTTAAAAAATTTGTCTGTTTATATCCCTTCAAGTCGCATAATTGCCTGTTTATATTATGCTCAAATCTATCTGCATCTATTTCATGGTCTGTCATACTTATTTGGCTATTATTGCTATTCGAGCTTACAGCACTTGGTTCCCCAACAATCATATTTGCTGTTACACAAATTAGTACAGCATTGAAAAATAATAAAATAATTGCTAAAAGTTTTTTAAAATTCATTGAAAAGAAAAATTTTGCTTCTTTTATAGACAGAAGCTCAATTAGCTTATTTTGGAAAGGTGTTAATACTTTAGAATCATATGCTTTTCTTAATATAAAGATCACCTTATTTTCATTATGCCTTATGAGGTAAATTGCGTTTCTTACAGCTTAATGTTGTTAGTTCTAATATTAATCCGTTTCATCGATGTATTATTTTACGGCGATGATATAAACCTGGCTATTAAACGATTTCACGATTCTTGTAAGGTTATGAGATACATAAATCGAGAACAAATCACAATTTAAACTTGACCAAGGAATCCTGGATACTATATTTATGATCTGACATTGCGTTTACTGCTTATCTCCTTTGACTGTTCCACTAAAAATGATTCGCATCCTATTTTTGTCCTAAAAAACAATAACTAGGCTATTCATAACACTTTTATATTACAGCAAAATTAGTCAAAAAGACTTCGTAAAAATTACTTTACGATTAATATTTTTGAGAATGGGGTGGGGGGTTGTTCGTCCAGCCTCGCATTTAAAGCATTAAACTTTTGTATCCTCATGATTTAAAAAGGAGATTTATTTATGGGTTCTTCAAGTTTAGCTTTGATTATTTACCTTCAGCTGCTTCATTACATCCCAGCTTACACATATCCTCAACTGCAAGTTCGACTGCATCTCTTCTTTACATTCCCTCGCAGATGATTCTACGATCCTCAAAACATATGAGTTCAAGAGTTTTCTTGTGTGTGACAGTTTGGATGTATGCTTGTATCTCTTTAGAGAGACCCAAGGCTTGCATGTATCGTTTGTAGAATTTTGTTACAACCTCATCCCATGTTAAAATGACAGGAATTATTCTCACACTGCACTTATAAATTGAAGATAATTCGCCTGCCAATATGTCATATTTACGAAGTTTTTCATTTTCTACAATTGACAGGTTGTCCAGGCTGGTTATGCCAATTTCAATCAGAGTATTAACATTATTTCCTTTATCCCACACAAATATATCTGAGCTGTTGAGGTCAATTTTGATATCCGTCTTGATTGTTGTATCTACACGTATCTCTACACTTCTATTCGTTGCTGTCTCCTTTACTGAATGTCCTCTCAATTTTTTGGAAATTTTAAACCAGTTATCCAAGCACTAACGTGTATGAGGGAGTATTCCAGATGAGTTTATAGGCGATGGTAGTCAATTTTTTTGGATGGTTTTATATCTAAGAACTTATGTTTAAAGTTTTCCATTCATATATGTATGTATGTGGTTTTTACTACTACTTGGGGTGTCATAAGGGTTTTAAATAGTGTTTCAGCAGTGTTTCCCTTATGAGATTGCATCCTATAGGTTAAAATCATGATTTTTTTTTGGCGCTTTTTGATTTGATTTATTGCAGAGGTGGAGATATATACATTTAAGCACAACGTTGTGTCTTCGCGTACAGTCATGATCTAGCATTTTCTTGCAGCAGGTAGCTAAGTGGTCGACAGTTTTGAAGGTAAGGTTGCAGTGTTGGCAGTTTCCTTTGCTGCTAAAGAACATATTTCTATCTTGTATGTAGCAAAACCTGGCCTCATCCCGTGGCTTTACATTGCCATTTAGTAGCTATTTTGATTAGTTCTTGATGTCTACGAGCTCGTGTTTAGTAGCTTTGTATAGTTATCTATGGTAAGTCCTTTCTGCAATTATCTTTTTGCGAAACGTACTGTGCTTCTTCTATGTTTTGTTAGAAATATCCTGTATGGTGAACTTCTGTTGTATTAAATTGTTTATAAGTGCTAGGTGAGTTTTGTTGGCGGCCTCGACCTTAAGTATAGCAGCTCGTCTTGTTGATGTATGTTTGTACTCGTTGAGCTTGTTATATAAGGTTAGGAGCATTTTTTCTGACTTATGTTCCATACAGTTCAGGCCGCGGCCTAATTCCTCTCCTTTCAAGTACAATCGCTCTTTGTTAAGGGGTTTTAAGTGAATAACATTTTCATTTAAGATTTTTCTGACTGTCAGGTCTAGATTTGCATAGTTCTCTGGCTCCAAATGTAGCACTCCCACGTAGTAGTTGATAACAGAGCAGGCAAATTCGTTAATCGAACTAAAGAGATTTTTCGCATTTAACTTGGTTTTACACAGCCCCTTCACTCGTTCACAGATTGTATGTTTATTGTTTTTGAAGGTTTCTGTGCTTTGAGTTGATCTTTAATTTTCTACAACGCTAGGTATTTGTAGCCATCATTTGCACCCAAAGTACTACGTCATGATCACATTTCTTTTCGTTGGTTGCAGATTTTTCGTGGTTAAGCTCAAGTGCTATCGACGAAAAAATTTTATCGCGTTGGCCATTCCTGAAAGTGTATTTTCTTCTTTTGCTATTAGTTTCAGATCGTCTATAAAAAGAAGATGGTTTGTAGTGTGGTAGGTTTCTTCTAATTACACTTCGACCTTATTGAAATCTGCATTTAAAATTCTACTAAGGGGATCCATACAGATGACAAACAGCGGGGGGGGGGGGAGATTATCGCCTTGTAGAATGCCTCGCCTGACTGGTTTTGACAGAACATTATTATTGTTGTATGTAATTTTGAGGTTCCAATTTCTTGTCAATAGTCTATAAATGAGAGATCCACGCTGGTAGTTTACGCTGTCTTTATGACAAGTTTACAGGTAAGTATAGCAAATTTTATTGGAAATATTGTGCAATCTAAACAGCCATTTTTGTGAATGAGCCATGTTCATTTAGACAAGAGAAGAAAGTTTTTTAAGTTTGCTAAGCAAATATGTTTTTGATTTTGTTAACGAAATGCGATTTAATTTTGTCATAAATTAAGATAAAGGCTAAATAAATGCAATGTTTTGTCTGATGAAGTTTATTCATCGAGTGGTTCGGAATTTTCTAACGCATAAAACCTATCGTAAAGATCTTTGGAAAAATTTTGTAAAGCTACATCTAGCTCTTCATGAGAAAAATCGTTCAGCCATGTCGACATAAGCGTAAAATGCTCCAACTTTTTGTCATAGCTCATATTTTTTATTTCCTGTACTTGAGCTTTATGATAAGTAGCAAATTTCTCTGAAGTTGCATGCAATCTTTCAATACATAAGGGAGATTTACTTACATAAAGCGTATAATCGTGTATCATCAATATGTTATATTCCACATTTTAAACCATTTAATATATTTTTCCGTAAAAATGAAATTAAAAAACCAGTTGAGGTGCAAATCCGTAGCATCGATCAAATAATTAAATTTACGCCCCAAGAGAAACATAATCTCATCCATTTGAATATTGCCCCTACCCAGTATCCTCCTTATTCGCCCTTTGGTATGTATTGCGCTCTCTTGTGTCTTCTGTTAACGCCCAACTGCGCATCGGCGTTTTGGATTGGTTTATAATCACTTAAGCTATTAATAGACAGTGTATTTTGGTTTTGGATAGCATTGTTCCCAATAGTGGTAGTGTTTCGCATAAACATATTTGCAGTTTACAAATAGAAATAGCGCTTAATAATATAAACAAAACCGTCAGAAGGATTTAAAAATTCATTCTAATTAACTTTCTTCTTTTTTTATAGGCAAAACATGAATTAGCCATAAGTGGAAATATTGTTTGGTTTTTTAAACAGTTCTAGTTGATAAATTAATTGACAAAAACATCGTCCTTTAACTTTAGCATAATACATAAAAGAGAATTTACCACTTTAAATTCTTAGCTCAATATTGCAAACTAGAAATTGTAAACAAGACGCGTTCATATGCAGATACAAAGAGTTTATAATTGCCTATTTAAACCTGTACAGGTTAAATTAACTTGGACTGCTATAAGTATCATTTCAAGTTATAATACGCATTTTACTTTTAAACTTGACAACAATAAATTTTCATTTCTCTTTGCTTAAGTTTTTGGACAATTTGTTCCTTAGATTAATTAAGTAGCATCTTGGGTTAGTATATTGAGGATAAAAACTAGCATTAATATTTTGCATTATATAAATTGTATTTTGGTTTTGCTTACTCAAGGTATCATCACATTAAAATTAGAGTAACAAGGTAAAGATATTTACAGGAGATTTTGAATCTTAGGTAAGTAAAGTTATAAAACTTACATAGCTCCTAACATGGAATAGAACAGCATATGGATGGAAAAGAGGATGACAACAGTTGCAGGTGACGCTGGAATAACTTTAATGTCTGGTAGTTTATTACAAAACTAAAGATAATTTGTTATTGCATTAGTAGCTATAGTTTGTTCATCTTTTACTCGGGTTTAACCGTTGCAATGTCCGTTTTATCCAACAGCCTTTTCATGACATCATCTACTCCGCTCTTCCTCTGTTGGTCTCATCTTCGCCTCTGCGGTAAGCCAGAAGAAGCTCTTAAGCATTTTGATAACTCTTGATTGGATATGCTCGTTTACTGGCGTTAGATGGGGTTCCTTTGCATACCCACTATGGTACTTTGTGACTATATCATCCCAGGTCATGACATATGGCACTATTTTCGAGGTGCACCGTGCATTAAGCCAAGTTCGTTTGCTATAAAGCCGTATTTCCCCACTTTATGATCTCAACACCAAACAAATCATCACGACTCGTGCTATTTCGACTAGCATGATTTCGTTCTCAAAAATGTCGTGGATAGGGATGTCTGGTTTGGTGTGTCTTATTTTAATCGACGTATTAATCCTAGTGTCTACTTTAATTAAACCTTACCGTTAAGAAAGTATTAATGCTCCTTATAGTATTTGATGTAAAGATGCTTCTTCTTTCTTTCTTTCATATCAGACTATTAGCTTCTTATGTGCTCTTTCAATAATTCTAACATCTCTTCGCAAAAAAAAAAAAAAAATCTGATTTTATTCATGGTTAATCCGTCGCTAAAAATTTTCATCACATTGTAACTACATAAAACTTCAACATCATTCTCACCACAACACTAATCCTGGAGCCCACTCCTATCATACACTTCGTGCTTTGATTACTTGAGGAAAATAGATCTACGATCTATTGGCAGGGCCAAGAAGCTCCGCAATAATTGCGAAGCGCCTAGGCATGATGTGTGACAGATAGTTGATAGCATCAACTAACGCACACGGAAGCTTCGTATAACGGGAAGCTACCTGCCCCCCTCCAAGGAGCAGACTCAGTATTAGAGATCTCTGAAGACTTGGGTTCCAAAAGTTCTTCAGATGTTTAGCAAGGTATCTTCGTCTTGCTTTCCTAAACGCTTGGCAATCTATCAGCATGTGCCAAGTGTCTTCGACTACATCAGCTTTGCAGAAGATGCAGGTGTCTAAGAGGTTGGCATCGAGTTTATGCCTTCTTACTAGAGCGTTTGTGTGTACAAACGTTCCAGTTCTGATTCGCATTAGGGTATTTAGGCCTTTGATGCTAATCATTTCGTGTAGTTCTGCTTTTCTAAGCATTTTATTGCTACTAATACGTATGGTATTCGCAAAGCGACCAATTATAGATTGGTCTTTGTCAAACAATTTTTTTACTCTGTTTGCTTTTGTAGCTTGCACTAGTTCCTTTGTTGGTAGTGCAGCGTCAATGTTCATAGTCTTTAGCCATCTAAAGGCTTCGCTAATCCAGGTTCGTTTTCTAGATTTGAAGGATTGGTGCCCAGCTATCAATTCTGATAGCAATCCCTTTGAGTGTTTCCATTTGGGAATGGCTCTTGCCCTACTCGCTGCTGATTGCACGTAAGGCATCTCTATGTCAAATTCGTTGTATGTCCGTAGACGGCAGAAGTTTGACTTTTTGACTATGCACTTGAATGCATTGTCAATTATACGTTTGAGTGGGTGTACCCGTTGCTCACACATTCCGTATATTTCGCTTCCGAACATAATCCTTGGTAATAGGATATTGTTTATCAGCATTCTTCGATATTCCAATGGTACAATTTCGTTACCAATGGTGCTTTTTATCTGCAGCATTGTGCAGCGTCCTATGGTAAGTCTATACTTTGCCATTTCATAGAGATCAAGATTGCTATTGATCTCGGAGCCTAGATAGACGTATCTATCTATGTTCGGTAGTTCCTCTCCATTGTATAGGAGAGGTTTTCCTTGCGGGCAGAATGGATCAGTATTAATCTCCATAATTCCGCATTTGGTGGGATTTACTTCCATCTGGTTGTCAATCATCCAGCTGTTGATAAATCCTAGTTTTTGCTCTAGATCAGGTCTAGATTCTGCTGCAATGACTGTATCGTCTGCAAACATCAGGCCTCTGAGGCCATTCCTCAATCCTTCTACAGGTACTGGATTGATTTTGTCAAGTACGCTGTTAATAAATATATTGAACAGCAACGGTGAGGTTGGACATCCTTGTCTAACGCCTCTTTCGTATAGGAAGCTATTTCCTATAGTTTGGCCACTCCTTACTCTAAGTGTGGTGTTTTCATACATCCGGCTGATAAAGCTTATGAATGTATTACCCAGGCCAGCTTCTCGCAGTCTATCAATTAGTAGACTGTGAGGTACTAGATCGTAGGCTTTTTTTAGATCTAGAAACCCAAGGACAGTAGAGTTGCCTCGGATCTTTCGTCTTTGGCAGCATTCAATTAGACATGCTGCTTGGGATACACACTCTTCTTGAGTGATAAATCCACTTTGCTCGGGTCTTAGTAGCTTGTGCGTTGAGCATATTGTTTGTAGTCTAGCAGCAAGAATTTTTGCCAGGACTTTTAGCAGAGTATTTATCAGCGTGATACCTCTGTAGTTATTAGGATCGAGTTTGTTACCCTTTTTGTGTATAGGGACAACGATGTTATCGTTCCATTCGGTTGGGAAGACATTTTCGCGAAATGTCCTGTTTATTATTGCTAGTATATCTTTTGCAAGGTTACTAGTCGGCTGCTGCTCGTTTGCGACAAGTTTGTAGACTTCTCCAGGGATTTTATCCAATCCCGCAGCTTTACCATTTCTAATGGATTTTAGGGTTGAGCTTACTTCATCCCAAGTTATCTCGGCGTCTGTGATATGAGCATAGCTCACGTTACACCGGTAATCCTCAAGATATCGAGTCTCTGAGGGTTTTTTGCATAGGTTCATAAAATGGTCTGACCACACTTTATTTACCATGTTTGGATCAGTAAGGATTTTCTTGGATCCGTTTTGATAGATTGCGTTGCTAGGAATGCATCTATTAGTGAGCTTGGAGTGTGACTTTAACCATCTCCAGCTATTTCTTGCATCGTTGTTTTTTAGATGATTTATACCTGTTTTTATGTATGTCAGGTATTTTTTACGCCTAGCAGACTGGATTTCTGCTTTTGCTGTTTTTCTTGCTATTTCCAATTCTTCAATTGTAGCAAGGTTTCGTGACACCTTGATGTCTGTAAGTCTTTTGTGCTTTATAGCCTTTTTGACCTTTTCGGATATGTATAAAACATTGACTGATTTTGTACATTTTCTAATTACCTTTTCGTCGACTAATTTATGCTTAAGTCGATCGTAGAACTTAGTAATCGTTTCCTGCAGTGAGTCACAGCCTTCAATTAGGTCCATGTTTGCAATATTCTTGGCCACTTTTTTGTTTAGTAGCCTTTTTCTGTCAAATATTTCTACTATTTGATCTGTTCCTTGAGGTGTTTCTGCACTCAAGTGTATTAGAATTGGAAAGTGGTCAGACAGTCTCCATTTCCTTTTCACGCTTTGTGATGTGATGAGATTTGGAGCGTTGCCAATTCCAAAATCTACGGGTCTTTTAGTAGTGCGCCGAAGCCTACTGATTCTAGTTCCTCTTGTAGGAGCTGTATTTGCGAACACATTAATGTTCTTTTTTACAAAGAAACTGCTCATCATGTCTGGTGTGGCATTCCAGTCACCCACCATAGCGACTTGCTTGTTCTCGTAGTTTTGGTATGTTTGACATACCCTTTGCATTGTCAAGTTCCGTCTAGACGCCTCGTGAGACCGATAGATGTTGCCGAGTATCATATCGATCCCGCGGCCTTTTGCTTCGACAATTAGAACGTCAGGTGAAGTTTCAATAACTCTGACCTCTAAGTTTGTCTTTTTCTTGATGCCCAGGAGTAGTCCTAGGCCATTATTCTCAGCAGGTACTTCGATAACGCTGTATCGATTAAGATACAAACGTTTCTCGTACTCGCGTCTGTTGGTTTCCTGGAAGACAAATGATATCAGGATCATATTTCATAAGCAGAAGATATAGTTCTTCCAGCTTGTTGTTCATACCGTTAATGTTTAAAGAGAGGATGGACATCAGTTTGCCATCTTCTCTAACGGTGTTCTCAAGCGCAACGTTTCTTTTCAGTGTTTGCGCTTTGAATTTACAGGCGAGCTTCTTGCCTGCTTTTCGCAAAGCTGTATCGATTGCTTCTATCTCAAGGTTTCTACTTACGCATAAGCGTAGGTAGAATGAGAGTTTTTTACGAATTCTTTTAATTTTGAAATCGTTTTTACTATTGTACTTAGTAATCTCCTGATGTAACGTGGCCATCGGGAGTATCCGGTCAGTGTTAATAATATAGTTTGATATATTGTTAGTATTTAGCTTGCCTGAGGTAAGATTAGCATTATCGGGGTTGTCTCCGACAGGCAATGGAAAGCAAATGTTAGATTTACAAGAAACAGATGTTGTTAAGAGTGGAGATTTATTTAAGTCCTTATTACCCCCACTTCCTTGGATCAGTGGAGGGCCACACCAGGTTCATCCTGGGTGGCGCAGTCGTAGTTTTCAAAGAAGTGATCAGCAATTGATTTGCAGTCATTCTCTTTTAACAGCGAGATCAGCATTTTCCCTCTTTCTTTCGCCTTTTGTGTTCCACGTTGGCATTCTGTTGCCAGTTGTGTTAGCACAATTGGGTTACAATTTTCCAGGTTGGCTGGTACGATACGAGCGCCAATGGAGTTGTACTTCCAACTGTTGTTGGTTGAACACTCAATAAACGCGATGCAGCGCAAGTCTGTCAGTTTGAGTATTGTTGATATGCTTGTCTTTGGTATGCAGTTAATTTGTTGTATTGCTACTTTGAAGTCAGCAATTCTTTTTAGGGGCTGGTCTACGTATATCTCGTAGACTTTCATTTTAGAAGGTTTTGCCTTGCCCATTAGGTAGTCAACAAGGGCAGTATCGGTTCTTCTGCTCTTTGTCTTGGCCTTTTTAGGAGGCCTTACGGCGGATGTAGTAGTCTGAGTGGCTACTTGGCCTTTTTTGGGTGGTTCCTGCAGGTGTTCAGTCGCTGCGGCCTTTCCTTTCAATTGCTTAATTTTCTGTTCCCTGAGGACAGTTATTGCTTGTTCAAGCATTAAGATTTGTTGATCCACATTTTCAGCTGTCATAAAGGGTGAGAATATTTCCAGAGCCTTAATGGCAGCTTTGAGAATTATATGTGGTTCTCTTGGAGAGAATATTTAAAATTCATCTGTCAAGATATGTTTTATTCAATAAGAGGGCGAAAGAGACTATTCCAAATCGGCGCGACATATAGCAAGGAAATTTTAAGTGGGCGAAAAACGAGAATAAGAATAGATATTATCTGCTTGCAAATGAACCACGCATCTAGCACAAGGCAAAGGAATGAATACTAATGTTATTAATGGCCCGGGATGCTGTAATCACCAAGTACAAAGGAAGGTACAACAAATGCCTATAAACTTATCAGGTATTTAAGCCTAATTTTAATTTTTTAGTATGAAAAAAAGCCAATAGAGGCCATGCCTATAAATTAGACTATGATTTGAATAGCTGTTAATATAATGTTTTTTTTATGGTGGCGAATAGCAAATGTATGGGGATTGAGGGTGCGAAAGTAAAAGCTGGAAGGGATTTAACGACCAAGAAGAATAACCTTGAAACTCACAATTTCATATAATCCTTTAGTGATGGCAATGAACAGTAACGCTAATTTTAATTACATCTCTGTATTGGAAACACTGTAAGATTTCGGCATTACTCATTAAGGAAGGACATGGAAAGTAAACTAGTTTAGCAAAAATAAGGCGAAAATACAAGCGCACGTGGAAATAAAGAAAAAATCGAGATTTTTTTAATATCCCGATGTTGCCGTAAGCTTATCTTGTATGTCAAACCTATCAGCAAGATCTCCAGTGAAGAATCTCAAGCACTCAGAATTTGGGACAGGGTTTTGACTATAAAGCCATGTTGTCAGGAGAGTAAAATACTCTAATTTTTGCACATCGGTCATAACTTCAATTTGTTTTCCTAGAGTCACGTATAAAGGATATCGTTCTCCTAACAAAGCTAGTTGGGGTTGTTCAGCTTCATATGTAACCTTAGTTATAGATATAAAATAATTTAAAATCACAAAAGCCCCCATAATAGCAACTTTTCTTCTCTTGATATTTTTTCTTGTCATGCTGTTTTCCCAAGACGCTATTGGCTCCACAAAAATTTCATCAAGTAGAGGGTTAAATCTTTGCCTTAAAATAAACCTCACTTCGCGCATTGTTAAATTTTCTTTGCCTAGCACTTTTAAAATTCGATCTTTGGTTAAAAAATTTGTCTGTTTATATCCCTTCAAGTCGCATAATTGCCTGTTTATATTATGCTCAAATCTATCTGCATCTATTTCATGGTCTGTCATACTTATTTGGCTATTATTGCTATTCGAGCTTACAGCACTTGGTTCCCCAACAATCATATTTGCTGTTACACAAATTAGTACAGCATTGAAAAATAATAAAATAATTGCTAAAAGTTTTTTAAAATTCATTGAAAAGAAAAATTTTGCTTCTTTTATAGACAAAAGCTCAATTAGCTTATTAAGGAAAGGAGTTAATACTTTAGAATCATATGCTTTTTTAAATATAAAAATCAGTTTATTTTCATTCTGCCTTATGAGGTAAATTGCGTTTCTTACAGCTTAATGTTGTTAGTTCTAATGTTAATCCGTTTCATCGATGTATTTAATTTACGGCGATGATATAAACCTGGCTATTAAACGAATTCACATTTCTTATAAGGTTATGAGATACATAAATCGTGGAGCAAATCACGATTCAAACTTGACCCTGAATCCCGAATACTATATTTATGATTCTGACTTTGCCCTTGCTTCTTATCTCCTTTGACTGTTCCACTAAAAATGATTCGCATCCTATTTTTGTCCTAAAAAATAATAATCAGGCTATTCATAACGCTTCTATATTGAAGCAAGATGTGCCGAAAAAGCCTTCGTAAAAATAACTTACAATTAATATTTTTGAGAATGGGGTGGACGATGTTGTTCATCCAGCCTCGCATTAAAGCATGAAACTTCTATATCCTCATGATTTAAAAAAGGAGCTATTTATGGGTCATTCAAGTTTAGTTTTGATTATTTTTCTTCGGCTGCTTCATTATATTCCAACCTACTCGACTCATCAAATGCTAGTTCAACTGCATCTCATCTTTACATTCCCTTGCAGATGATTCTACGATCCTCAAAACATATGGTTTCGAGAGTTTTCTTGAGTGTGATGGTTTGGATGCATGGTTGTATCTCTTAAGAGAGACCCAAGGCTTGCATGTATCGTTAGTAGAATTTTGTTACAACCTCATCCCATAATAGAACGACAGGAATTATTTTCACACTACACTTATAAATCGAGAATCGTTCACCGGCCAATATATCATATAAACAAAGCTTTTCGTTTTCTACAATTGACAGGTTATCCAGGATAGTTATTCCAATTTCAATCAAGGTGATAACACTATTTTCTTTGTACCACACAAATATATCTGGTCTGTTGTGGTCAATTTTGATATCCGTTTTGTTTGTTGTATCTACACGTATCTCTACATGTATCCCTACACTTCTATTCGTTACTGTCTCCTTTACTGAATGTCCTCGCAATTTTGTAGAGGTTTTCAATTTAAATTTATTGCAGAGGTGGGAATGTATACATTTAAGCACAACGTTGTGTCTTCGCGCGTAGTCATGACCTAGCATTTTCTTGCAGCAGGTAGCTAAATGGTCGACAGTTTTGAAGGTAAGGTTGCAGTGTTGGCAGTTTCCTTTGCTGCTAAATAACACATTTCTATCTTGTATGTAGCAAAACCTGGCCTCATCCCGTGGCTTAATATTGCCATTTAGTAGCTATTTTGATTAGTTCTTGATGTCTACGGGCACGTGTTAGTAGCTTTGTTTTGTTACTATGGCTAGTCCTTTCTGCAATTATCTTTTTAAGCAAATCATGTTGTACTTCTTCTAATGTTTTGTAAGAGATATCGTGTATGTTATACTTTGTCGTATGAAATGTTTAAAGTGCTAGGTGAGTTTTGTTAGCGGCCTCCACCTTAAATATAGCAGCTCGTCTTGTTGATGTATGTTTGCACTCATAATGCTTGTTGTATAAGGTTAGAAGCATTTTCTCGACTTATGCTCCATCAGTTCAGGCCGCGGCCTAATTCTTCTTCTTTAAGGACATTCGCTCTTTGTTAGCGAATTGTAAGTGAATATTATTTTCGTTCAAAATTTCCTGATTGTCAGGTCTAGATTTGCATAGTCGTCTGGCTCCAAATGTAGCACTCCCGCGTAGTAGTCGATAACAGAGCAGGCAAACTCGTTAATCAATCTATAGAGATTTTTCGCATTTAATTTTGTTTTACACAGCCCCTTTACTCGTCCACAGATTGTCTGTTTTATGTTTTTAAGGGTTTCTGTGGTTGGGTTTGACCTTAAATTTTCTACAACGCCTAGGTATTTGTAGCCATCATTTGCACCCAAGAGTACTACGTCATTATCACATTTCTTTTCGTTTGTTGCAGATTTTTCGTAGTTAAGCTCAAGTCCTATCGACGTAAAAATTTTTTTAACTACGTTGGCCATTCCTGATAGTGTATTTTCTTCTTTTGCTATTTGTTTTAGATCTTTTATAAAAAGAAGATGGTTTGTGGTATAGTAGGTTTCTTCTAATTCCACTTTGACTTTCTTTAAATCTACATTTATAATTCTACTAAGATGATTCACACACATGACAAACAGCAGGGGGAAGAATATCGCCTTGTAGAATGCCTCGTCTCACTGGCTTTGACAGAATAGTGTTATTGTTGTATGTAATTGAGGTTCCATTTCTGGCAACGTTTTTATAAATGAAGGGATCCAAGCTATTAGGTTACGTTACAGTAAAACAAGTTTACAGGTAAGTATAGCAAAGTTTATTGGAAATATTGTGCAATTTAAATAGCCATATTGTGACTAAGCCATGTTTGTTGAGACCAGAGAAAAAAGTTTTTAAAGTTTTGTTACGTAACTATGTCTTTGATTTTATGAACGAAATGCGATTTAATTTTGTCATAAGTAGCAGAAGACTCTCGCAGCAGTCTCCTTCGACTTTTGAAGTAATAATATGCTAAAAGGAATAAGAAGAGTGGTAGCAGCAGCAAAAACTTGCGAAGAAATGGTAGAATTATTGAAAGAGCACGAAGGGGGTGAGTAGTCTGATAAGAAAGAAAGAAGAAGCATATTTGTTTTGCTCAAATATAATAATATTCATAAATTAATATAAAGGCTAAAGAAATACAATTATTTGTCAGATGAAGGTTATTCATCCAGTGGTTCGGAATTTTCTAACGCATAAAACCTATCGTAAAGATCTTTGGAAAAATTTTGCAAAGCTTCATCTAGCTCTTCATGAGAAAAATCGTTCAGCCATGTCGACATAAGCGTAAAATGCTCCAACTTTTTGTCATAGCTCATATTTTTTATTTCCTGTACTTGAGCTTTATGATAAGTAGCAAATTTCTCTGAAGTTGCATGCAATCTTTCAATACATAAGGGAGATTTACTTACATAAAGCGTATAATCGTGTATCATCAATATGTTATATTCCACATTTTAAACCATTTAATATATTTTTCCGTAAAAATGAAATTAAAAAACCAGTTGAGGTGCAAATCCGTAAAAAAAAAAAAAAAAACTCGACTTTTATTAGCTTTTTTTGTGGCGGCAAACTCTCATCACTTCATCATTCCTAACTTCATGCACTCTAAACCTCCACATCATCCGCTAACACTATCCTGGGGGCCACCCCGACCATACCTGTGCAGGCTTCGGTTACTTGGGCCGGTAGTTCACGAGGGTGAACTAGCAGCAGTGACCTCACGACTCGCCACAAGGGCTAGCCGCCTTGGTACAACACACGCCATGAACTCTACAGTGTAGACTAGCGCGTGTGTGTGGTTGCCCGTGAGACAGACCACCCGCTCCCCAACAAGGAGCGGCCCTAGGATTTGGTCGTTAAACTGTTGTACAGCATTTGGGCTAATATATCTAGTTAGCTTAGCCCGCTCCGTGCTGTGGAAACTGCATGATATCATCATGTGGATGATATCGTCTTTCACCCTTTCCTTGCAGAAATAGCATACATTGCGCCATTCGCTTTCTAGTTTTTTTGCGAATATATAGTCGTTAGTAAACCTAAATGTGCTGGTGCGCAGTTGTACCAATGCATTTACACCTATGTGGTTTAGATTAAGTTTGCATTCAAGTAGCCTCAGGAATTTGTTGCTTTTGATTCCCAGTTGATTAGCAAGTTGCGTTGCTTTAGATTTGTCTCTGGCGATTAGTGCGCGACGCCTTTTATTGCCTGTGGTGGTGATTACCACTTCCCTCGTGTCATCCTTATCGATACCCATGGTTTTAAGCCATCGGACTGTTTGTTTGAGCCAAGTTCCGCGACTAGCTTTGTGCTGTTTGTATGACGTAAATAGCTCGCCAATAAGACCGCAGGAATTTCCCCATTTCTTGTAACTTCTAGCTCTTGCAATAGAGCTTTTTATGTATAGATTGTCAATATCTAGTTCCTCATACGCCCTGGCTCTGCAGAAGGATGGTTTTTTTACGATGCACTTGATAGCATTGTCAATTATTCTCTTCAGTGGAGTCATGCGCTTCTCGCTCATTCCAAGAATTTCGCCACCAAAGATTATTTTTGGTATTAGGATGTTGTTGATTAGCAGTCTCCGGTATTCCAGGGGTACTCTAGTGTTGTTTAGAGCAGTATACATCATTGCTAATGCTTTTTTTCCGGCAGCAGTGCGGTGTTTGGACATTAGGTGGAAGTCTAGTTCCTTATTTAGTTCGGTTCCAAGGTAGACATATCTGCTGACGTTTGGGATTGTTTTACCATCAAGTTGCAATGGCTCCATCTCTGGGCAGTATTGGTCGGGGTATATTTCCATAATACCTGATTTAGACGCATTGATTTCCATCATATTTTCGCTCATCCAGTTTTGGATCATTAGTAGCTTGCACTGCAGGTCTAACCTATTTTCGGCGAGTATTACTGTGTCATCTGCGAACATTAGACCCTTGATACCTTCTTCCAGACCTTCAATCTGGATTGGAGTGATGTGCTCGAGCACGGAGTTATAGAAGATATTGAATAACATGGGTGAGGTGGGGCACCCTTGTCGAACCCCCCTCTTGTATTTTATTGTCCTACCAAGACTATTGTTTACTCTCACTTTGAGATTAGTGTTTGCATACATAAGCTGTATGAAGTTTATGAATGTTTTTCCCAGCCCAGCCTGTTCTAGGCGTTCTAGTAGGATGTGATGAGGCACAAGATCGTACGCCTTTTTAAGGTCCAGGAAACATACAGTCGTATTCAGATTATTATTTTTGCGCCTTTGGCAGCATTCGATTAAGCATGCAGTTTGTGCAATACACTCTTCCTCTGATACAAAGCCAGTTTGCTCTCTACGTATAATGTCGGATGTTTGACAGAGTGTTTGCAGCCTATTAGCTAGTATTTTACACATTACCTTGAGCAGTGTGCTTATTAGAGAAATCCCTCTATAGTTATTAGGATCATGCTTATCACCCTTTTTGTATATTGGCACAACGATACAGTCTTGCCAATCCTCGGGAAAGATTTTTCCAGTGAATGCTACGTTAAGTATTAGGAGGAGTGTCTTGGCCAAATTACTGCGTGGTACTTGCTCATCTTGCACGAGTTTATATAGTTCGCCTGGTATTAGGTCGATTCCACTGGCTTTGCCATTTCTCATGGATTTTAAAGTAGATTTTACTTCTTCCCAGCTAATGACTTGGTCTGTGACATGGGTGTACTTCCGTTTGCTAACAGTCTTTGCTGCGTATGATGTAGTTTTGGTTGGTTCTTCGCACAGATTAGCAAAATGTTGTGTCCATATATCTAGGCATTTAATTTGGTCGTTCTCAATTGTTTTTGAGTTTGGTTTATACACGTTTGTTTCGGTTATGCTATGTGTCTTGTGGCTTGTAAGCCTACGCAGCCAGCTCCAGCTCCTTTTTGAGTCGCGGTTTCTCAAGTGGCTTTTGCCAGTGTTGATAAACTTTTTATAGGCTAATCGTTTCGCATCACAGATGGCCTTTTTAATGTTGGCTTTCGCCTTCTGAGCTATTATGATAGCACCGGGATTGGTTGTAGTATTTTTTTCAGCCTGTCTTTTGTCGAGAATAGCCTTTTTGACCTTTCTTGGTAGATGACGTAGTAGTTGAGTTTTAGCCTCCATGCGGATAACATTTGTTTTAGTCAGTATTCGATTAAGCTCTTGGCTAAAGTGCGCTATTGGGCATGCAGTGCTATCGCTAGCATAGTTATGAGCTAGAATCTTTCTCACGATTGCTTTGCTTTGGAGCATGTTTTTGTCGAAAATTTTAATTCGAGTTATGGGTGCTTTTTCAGCGGCTAGTGCTAGCGTGATGATCACTGGCATGTGGTCCGAGATACGGTATGATGATTTTGGGGATTGCTTGATAATGAGTGACTCGCTATTGGATAGCGCGTAGTCTATAGCCCTGTGGGATCTTTTTCCATTTGCATTTATGCGTGTTCCTTTTGTAGGTGCATCGGTACTAAACAGCGTCACGCCCTTGGCCCTGAGGGTGATAATTATTGTTTTTGGAAGTATGTTCCAATCTCCTACGATGGCTAAATTTTTGCCTTTGGCTTCGGATGCTATCTTGCATACTTTTTTGATAAGTTCTCTACGCGTATTGCGATCATGGTTCATATAGATGTTACCAACAAGGAGTTGGCCTTGGTTTGTTTTCAGGTTTAGTAATAGTAGGTTATCGTCCATATTGACTGTAGTTACATCTGCTATTAGAGCCTTGTTAATGCCTATGAGGAGGCCTCTTCCGTGTTCAGATTGTGGGATTTCATATTTTTTATATTGAGGTAAGAAGGTTTTGGATGAAGTGGCTTGGCGTCTAGTTTCTTGTAGTAGGACAAGGTCGGGTTGCTTTTCTTGCAGAAGCATATCCAGTTCTTCCAATTTGGAATCCAGTCCATTTATGTTCAAGGTAAGAATTGATAACCGTTTTTTTATTGCTACGGTTTCTTCTAAGCTCGGATTGCGCTTTAGTGATTGTTCTTTTAGATTAGTGGATGGTGGAAGCACCATAGTTTGAACGCTTTTCGTATTTGTTATGATTGCGTCTTTTTTTACGCTAAGTCGGAGATACCGGGAGTGTTTTTTGATTATTCGCTGTAGTTTAAATGATTCCTCAGACAGAGTTGTTTGCACAGTATTATGTACACTGCTTGGCTGCACATTAGAATTAGATTTGACTATAAAGTGTCTATAGTCAGAGTTATTAATATTCCTCTTGTGGAGGCTTAGTAGTTGGGCTTTTGTCGGTGACTTTTTAACGGGAGGAGTCACAGATGAAAGCTCGATGCTGTTTGACAGCTGTATTTGCTTTTTAGAAGCCGGTGTATGGTCGTTAATACCACCGTCATGTGGTGTTAGATTAAAGTTAGGTGAAGATGTATTTAAAACAGAGTTAAGTTTAATCTTTTTATTAGAGTTTTCCTCCCTTGGTTGTTTGGTCATTGCAAGCCCGCTTCCGGGTTCTTCCGGGTTCTTCCGGGAGCGGTCATTCCACATTAATTGATTTTTAAGTATACTTAAATTTTGCTGCTTACTCTGTATGCAGTTATGTGTGCAAGAACAGTATGAGGTTTTACTATGGGTATGGTTTGTGTTACAAAATCCTTTTTTGATTTTTTTACCGTTATGTAAGTTAAGTTTTTTTGACTAATGTCAAAAATGTGAACTGGCAGGGCCTAATGATATAAGCTCCGTGTGAACTAAAGTAGCCCCGATGTGGGCTACCCAGGGAGTGGTGATGTAAATTAGTGTAAGAAGCGCTGCATTCTGACACCCAAACAGCATTTTGCCGTTCGTAGTGTCTTCCTGCGTCTTTTTGTCGACTAAAAAACATGTTTAAAAATGAATAGATTGCAGAAATTACAAAAATATGGAATTGTCTTTATAGTAATTGCTTTATTTTCATTGCACTTCCTCAATACTTTTTGCTTAAACGGCTATCCAATACTTATAACATCATTTGTTATTGGTGGTATCGGTACAGTAATTACAGTCAAAAGAAACCTTGAACAATACGTTGTTTATCCCGTTGGATTCTATTTAGTAGCATTATGTGTATCTATAATGACAGCTTATGATAGCACTTACGTGATTGTAATACACTTGATTTTCAGTATTATGTTGTACATGGCTCTTGTTCATTACCTTTTCAAGATAGATCATTACATTTTTATAAGATCGATACTGTGTACAATATTACTAACAATAATCGTAAAATTAGGAGTTTTCAAAAATGTATTGTCGATGACAGGTGATGTGCATTGGTGGGCAATTGTTAGGGTTTCTAAATACCTTGCACAATTGTTAATATATATCACCGCCATATGCCATATTATCATACTTAAATTAAGTGATTTTTCTAGTCTTTAATAAAAAGTCTTTGAGATTTATAACGTTTTTATGTGGTTATTATAACAATAACTTTTATGGTCAAGCCTCATCTACAAACGAAACATACAAGCCTTGGTTCTGTATAAAGAGATAAGAGGATGCATCCAAGCGGCAACATTCAGAAAAATATTGACCACATATTTAAAGGATCGTAAGAGCATCTGCTGGGGAATGGAAATGAGAGATGCATTGAATTGGCAGTTGAACTATGTAAGTTGGAATATATTAAATCAGCGGACGGTGAATAATTAAGTCATAATATTTTATAAGACATAAATATGATCTCAACTTTAATCTTTGTGATTTTATTAAGATGCCTAACACATTTAGCTTTTGCCTTAGTATGCGCGGAGAGAAGAGTTGAGATGAACAGGTTCATTGATAAAATGCTCTTTTATAAAAAAGCTTCGTACACAAATATCATTGACTTAAAATTGTTTAACAAAGAAAGATCTACAACCGAGTCGAAGCGTATGTTCAGGCCAGAGTACTTAAGATGACGCTTGAAAGTCTCTCCATGGAAGCTAGAAGAGGAGCTCCTGACACGGAAGAGAACAGCATATGGATTGAAGAGAGGATAACAACAGTTGCAGGCGACGGTTGAGCCCCTAAAATGTCTGTTAGTGAATTACAAAACTAGGAGAGTAATTTATTTATGGGTTCTTTTGGTTGTTTTATATTATTCTTTGGAACTTAGGTCAGGCTCCTCTGTTACCATCAGTCTATTCATAACATCATCTACCTCATCTATCCCTCTTCCGTCTTCCCCTTCGCCCCTGCGGTAGTCTAGGGAGATGCCCTCAAGCGTCTTTTTAATAACTCTTGATTGGATTTATGCTTCGATTGTGGGTGTTAGATCTAACGCCTTTGCATATCCACTATGAAATGTCGTTACCAACCCATCCTAGGTCATGACGTATGGTATTAACCTGGTCTTGCATTAATGCATTAGTCCAAGCTCGTTGGCTAGCAGGAATTTCAAAACTAGGAAAACATCTAAACAAATAAGATAAAAAAAAAGTTTTACAAAAAAGGCATACATCCAACCAGAATAATTGTAAAGACGCTTGAGAGCATCTCCATTGACTACCGTTGAGGCCTTAGAGGCATACATTAGGTAGATAATATCATGAATAGACTGATGGTATAGGTGGAAGCGAACCTTATCTCCGAAGGATGATTAAACATTTCAATAACGCAAAAATTAATAAATTTTATCTGTTAAAGAATTGCAAATTGAAACGCAAAAAACACTTGCTCTGATATTATAGTGTAACTCAAAAAAACCCTTACAACATGAGCTGCAAGTTACACCTTGGATTGGGATTTGGATTTGGATTTGGCATGCTGGCTGATGCGTCTGGCGTCATATTAAATTGTGCCAATTAAGGCTTGTTTTTTTGAGTAAAGCAACCCAAAGTACTTTTATAAACATTTGCGCCCCTTGTAATACTAATAATCTCTATAGTAAGATATGTATGCCATATGATTTGTATTTACATGAAATTTTTATTCATTTTGCTAAATTACAGCATTATGTAATTTCTTAATTTTTGTATCTTACACACTCCGTAATTGCCTCAGCTTGCATTAATAGAATTGTTTAAGAAATTTAATATAATATGAATTTTCTTATACATTCTACTCTTTACTCCTCTTCGACTATATACCCCCTTACATCCCCCAAGAGATGCGGCACTTCTTCAAGTGCCTTCATAGAAGCTACTTCTCTTGCACAACTAAGTACTCAGTATTTAAAGGATATGGCCTCAAGGTTTTACTTTAAAAAAACTTATATCAAATGGAAGAAAGATGGTGGGTAGTATGCAAGGCAGGTTTTTCTATCGAATACAGTAAAAGCATTGAGGATGTTCAAAAAAGAAATTGTCGGTATTATTGGCGTTGTCAGACGGTGCGATGCTGAAGCTGCTGTAAACGAGGCGATCTTTGAATTCCAATATCGGATTGAAAAACAATGGGAAAGGTGAACAATACTTCTATTAAAGTAAACCTGCAGTGACTAATAAAAACAAAAATAACAGCACGAATTTTCAGCTAATGATGTTACAATTCCCGCATACAATCCTAAAACAAACCATTGTCTTTTTTGAGAATTAACTGGAATAATTGCATCCAATCAACCATAAAGTCTTCTTTATATGTTTGCTTAAGGAGCTATGGTTACAATATCTTAAGCTGTTGTATGATACCTAAGAATGTTTACTAATAAATCATAGTAAGCTTGCTTGCGTAAAACAATTACAATAGGTCAAGCTTGTATTTATTATATGTTTAGGTGGGCTGTTTTTGGGCGAGAAGAAGCAGATCTCCTATGCGGAGAATGCCAAAGCTCAAATTTCCGATTTGTATATTTCTCAGTAATTTCAAAACATAGTGCTTACAGAGCAACCAGTCATTTCGTTATCATCTGGAGGTAAAGATATATCTTCAAACTCTAACCCATATTTTGACAAGTTGTATCCGAATTTCAGCGAATCAAAATTCATTACTTTTTGCTTATTCATGTTTTGAAATTTTTTTATCTCGACTAAGCCTGTATAGTTTCCCAAATTGTTTTCAAATGGACATGACTGTAACTCAAAGACTAAATCAAAATACAGTGATATGTTTTCTGAATGTAAGAATGTCGGAACTGTTGCGATCAAGGTAAGCTTGTTTCTGATCACTATTCGTTTAATGTCAAATATACTCGCATGTATATTTGACACATGCCAAACTGGTGACAAAAATGATGGTAAAACAACAATTGTGTTCGATGGCAAGAAGACTAAAACATCTAAAATATTGTTTCTGTCTATATCCAATTTCAAGAATTGTAGTTTCTTATCTTTAAGACACATTTGCCTGTCTAACATGTATCTCTGTTCTTTATTTTCCAGCTTCAAATTTTCATATCTAAAAGCAATGTGCAACTTTTCATCCGATTCAACAGATTTATTTGTATTATAGTCGGGAATAGAGAATGGACCACTGTCTTTTGATATAACTACTATATTATGATCAATGTTTTGTGCAATTAAAGTTTTTACGAATACTTGATGGTGCGTAGTATTTTTGTCTTCTTCTACCAAAAACATTGACCCGTGGTTCAAATCTCCCAATAATGCATGCAAAAACTCACTTTGAATTCTAGGTTTTGCAGAAAATTGAACATTTTGCTTACTTTGCGATCTACTAAAAAATGACATTTAAGGGGTGGCAAAATGGGTATAATGAATATGTTGAGCTCTGAACACAACAAAGATGAAACACAAAAAACGGAGCTCGTAATAGGGAAATACGGTAAATTGTGCAACCACAAGGCATATCTCGCAAAAAGCCGCATCTACTGTCTTCTTTAAGACTTCTCTGTAACAGAGAAGATGCTATTGAGGAAGCAGAAAAAGGTTGTGTGAGTATGCACTTAGTAAGGAAGCAGCATTGCCATGAAACAAAAAGCAAGAAATATTTAACCCATAAATAAAATACTAATAACAATAGCGTCTCGAAGATTTGTATGATTTTTAGCGGCTTTTTATAATTTATCTAGTAGTTTTTCACAAAACCTACCGATGTCATATCATACAAGCTTTCTCCAGTACTTTTCTTTTCCTATAGCGTATAGACCCATTTGCCAATATTAAAATTTCTTGTCTTCTATAGCTCCACCTGTTGTAGATTATTTTCGCTAGTAATGACAACCTCTACTGGCATGACCCCGGTTTGTTCTACAATATTTGCGCTATAAACCGGTAAAATATTTCGATACAGATAGCAAAATCGTACCTTAGGGGCTTGGCCGACTATAAAACAGGGAGAGAACTAACTGTAGATATTTTACTTGACACTCCAATGTAATTTCCAAATTTGATATTGTTATGTTTGTATGGATGTATCCACTTGATATACGTATATACTTACACTTGAGAAGCAATACACTTTACTACTCCTTTGCAACGCATTATGCATTTCGAACGATCACTTAAAACAGACAGCATTACTTATATATTACTACAGGGATACCAAAGTAGAAACCTTATTTTTGCTTACAATATTAATGCTTTCTCTACCCCGCAGATATATTTAAAAGAATCTGGGGCATATGTCTTCCGGGAAAAAGCCATTCGAAGTTGGCCATATAAAGATATGCTCATCCCCGATTCTTCTAATACTTGGAAGCCAAAAAGATGAGTTTTGTATTTTGCAGTACTAAGAAGGTTATAAATATTTCTTGCTCACTTCTCCTGTCACAATTATTTGCGTAAATTGTAAATTTGCAGTAAAAACATTTTCATGGCCTTCAAAAATATTGTAGCGCCTTTATAATCAAACGCTGCAGGCATTAATTCGAGTGTCTTGATATATGTAATCCCGTATTTTATTCCCTTTGTGCGGCCGCATCCAAAATTGTTTTTGCAAATTACCGGATCGCCGAGTGTATATCCTTATATAGTACTTAACATTATCTTTCGACTACCGGTAACATAGATAGGCGGGGGCAATGTCAATCTTTTTTCTACCATTTGTTTCCTACACAATAATACCGTGTTATTTTGAGCACAAAAAAGGCCAAATGTTTGCTTCTACATAAAGAGACTAGTTTATAGTCGTAAAATGATTATATGCATTTTCGTTTGGCGTCGTTAGTAATTGTAATGCAATTGAAATAATTATTTGGCATGGCCTTATCAAAAAAAGCAACAATAGAAGCCATATAAATATTTAAAATATGTAAGATATCAATATCTCCTAATTGTGGATCTGCTCGATCAATAATAATCCCTATTCCTTGATCAATGACTCGTTTATACCCTTTATTTATTGAGGACTTATAAGGATAATAAGATTACTTGAGAGCTAATAATCAATACTGCAGTGCATTTCAGCAGGATCACGTTACTATTACTATGAGGCATGATTTATGGAATAATGAAGGATTTTTACCTTTTTTGCATTAGAAATCAATCTCCATCATAAAATGCAAGATATTTCTACAAATTGCTTACAGACCTGCTTGCGTCTTATGCTGTTCTTTAGTGTCTGTGCTTGTTTGATTAGCATTATATATACACAAAAAAATGTATATACTTATATAGGGAAGTTTGCACTGCTTTTTATACTAGGTTTGGTATATGTAATAGCAAATGTAGTCAAAGAAAAGGCCATGATTGCTAATGCAACGAGATTTGCAATAGTTTTTATTCTCTACTTTATTTTATTAGCTTCTATGGTTGTACTAGGAAATAAAGGTTCGCGATAGCTACACATACTGAGTAATCTTTGCATTATATTTTGCTTTATCTAGATATTATATACTCTACTTTCATATCTACACTAAGTAATTCATTCGCCTGAGATAAGGAAGGGTATGATGTTAATAAACATACTTTAACTGTTAGAAGCTGAAGCGTCAAAAAATATATATAAGGAAAAAATAGATAAGCGGATATCAATATATTATGAACTTACCCAGTCTTCTTGCCTTCATTATAGCAAACATTGGGATAGATTGGTATGTAACGTGCTTTTATGCGGCCATTTCAAACGCTACTCTTTGTTCCTTCCCTGCCCTGCTAAGACGCTTGAAATATATATAATTACAAATTTTAGTGCAAAATTGATTACAAATGGTACAGCATTTGGGCACTAAAATTTGTAACTATTTCTCATATTTGACGTCATATTAGCAGCTGTTTTTGCGGCGTCTCATTTACCTCGTATTAGTTATCACTGTGTCTTGTGTACTCCGCTAATATCTCTCAAGTTTTTTGCATGGCTTGAAAAGCTTAACAAAGGTATTATGATATATAATCTATGTTCTTCAGATTATGCCATTTTATTCTTACTAAAAAAATATTGTAAAAAGATAGGACATCTATGCAAAATAATTTCAACTCCTATATCTATTGCTTGATATTGTAATAAGTGCAGAATTTGTAGATATTGCCGTTTAGTATTTTTTCTATTTCAAGCTCCCCTATGTTATTTTAATTTACGCAAATGTTTCAGATTTTATATAAATAAGGGGAAATATGGGCTGTTAAATGAACAACAAACAGATGAAAGATTCTCTTACGGAAGTAGAAAAAGAAAAGCAGTTATATGAGAGCTATACGAAGAACCAAAAGATTGAGGAAAGAAATGAAATATCAAGAAAAACTAATAACGAACTAAAAGAATGCATGAATGAAACAAAGTTGGAATGGGAAGGTAAAAACACTGCAGAAATCAGCTTTGACGAGCTCAAAACATGCATTATAACCCGAGACTTTCTTGCTGCAAATGTTTACAAGCCTTTCTTTCATTTCTTAAAGGGATGCATTGTACGAGTCAGCTTTCCAAATGGATACGCAATCTGTAAAATAGTAGATATTAAGTATGGGAAGGAGTACAAGTATCCATTTGGGAAGTACAGCTTTAGTACTGACAAATACCTTGTTGTAAGACACGGAGATAACAAGCTGAATATCCCCATCAGCTTTATATCAAACAGTCCAATCACACAAGAGGAATATGATGTACAGAGAAAAAGAGACCTCGAAATTACAATAATTGCAGACTATACGAGAATAAGAAAGTTGATGGATAGAAATATGAACAAAGACGAACAAAGGAAATATGAGGATGAAAAAAGAAATTTTATGTGCAGTATATCCCAAAGAAAGAGCTACTACAAAACAGACCTTGTGCGAAAAAGAAAGGATGCTTTGAATGAGCGAAAGACTGAGCTGGCAAAGGAGCTCGGGGATGTTTTGCTGAAATTCAACGACGAAGATCTACTTACTGGTATGCAAGTCAATGAATACGCCAGAAAGTACAATTTAAGAGTGCCAGGTGGGGAGGTTGAACTTGACACCATAAAAATAAAACATGAAAAATAAACAATTCTTTATAAAACTTGTCAATGTAAATATAAACACCAGCAAAAAAATGATGACAGTGTTACAAACTTATCCAAATACATACAAGATTAGACTGTAACAAAGCTACAGTCTAATTCGTATATTCGAGATATTTACCTTATGGAATTATATATAATGCATGTTGATTCTATTTACCTTACAAAATTGTAAATCAAATATACCTCTAAGTTTTTTTTCGCAAAATTCTAATCGATTCATTTTATTAGTATACTTGATATACTACCCTACCTTAGCAATTTGATTTCCTACGGTGATGTCAAAGCACATAATATTATAACAGCCTGTCATCAACGCTCTCTCTCCATCAATCCTAGTATATTCTGGGTGTTTCCAGACAGACGGCTTGGGGCGAATAATCAGTACATTAGACCAAATTTCCTCGATGTATACGCAAATTATTTTACTATCTAAAATCCTGTGCATAGAAACAAATTTGCTTGTTGCGCCAGGTAATGAAGGAGCCGAATAAAACAACACGGGGTTTGGGCTGATAGCTAAATACATGATGTAAGGAAGAAAAATACGTGTGGATGTTATGTGCTCATGTTCCCGGATCACATGCAATAAATGGTGATTGTCAACATTGTTACAATTTTATTCATAAGATTTGTAAACTTAAGATTAAGAAATGAAGCAATTTTTAATAAATTGGCGTGAGATATGTCGTGTGAAATCAAGGATGACGTGAATTGTACACTTTCGTCTTACTGTTAATAAAGTTTTTAGCTCCACCAATAATTTATGAAAACAGATTACAAACACCGCTGAAACACGTAAGTTAAGCTACCCCTAAACAAATAGCCTATTTTGTGTAGATTCAATTGACGTGCAAATTGGTGGAATAGCATATGATTTAGGCATATACTTTAGAGAGCAGGCATAATTCAAACAGCAATGAAGCAGAAAAAAACTCCTTTTATGTATAAAATTTAACATCATAAGGGAAACCTTGCTTTAAATGCTTATTAATCTCCTATAAGAGCCTAAGTAGGGGTATAAAAAGATAACTACATCCCGAGATGGAAAATTTCACATAAGTTCTCAGATAAAAAAACGCCCAAAAATCAACTACCAAACCTATTAACTAATCTAAAATACTCCCATCCTATAAGATAGCAATTGAATAAGTGGAGATGTGAAGCAGAAAAATACAGTTGATACGTCCTGTTGTACATATAAGAGTTTTTATCAAATGAGGCGATGTGTAATTTACAAAGATATTTTCAGAATTCCATCCACATGCGACATCATACAAGATCACGGAAATGGAAAGACTTGATGACGAAAAGGTTTACGTAAACTTAAACACGGGAGATTCTAAAGTATTCATTGAAATTAAGTCTTCATATTCCGAGTTAAAAAGTAATCTGAGAATTGCAACTTTTTATCTGCAGGAAAAGTAATTTATTGAAGTTGCCAAGGTATTTTGAGCGGTTTGAGGCGAAAGTATGCATAAAGGCTTTTTACCAAATTCTATAAGGGCATATTGGGCTTTTTAAGGAAAAAAAGTTTTTGTTGCGTTTACTAACAATAATGCAACTCTCCCCCGACGATTTCATATATGCTGATTTGAGATGATACAGCTACGGTTGATTAAAGCGAATTCGAAAATTTGCTAGTTCATGCATGAAATATAAAAGAATATATTTAATCGAATTCCTTTTATGTCTTGACCTGGGATGGTGTGGTAACTAAGTATCAGTGAAGCCAAATGAAAGAGCTAGGTGTCACACCTACTATAGAGGCATACATACAGTCTCTTGTACTGAGAAAGACACTCGAGGCTATCTCCTTGGAACACAGAAGAAGCATCGAGGACTGGTCTGACAGAGAAAGTGCTATTGAGGAAGCAGTAGAAAGGTTGTGTGAGTATGCACCTAGTAAGGAAGCAAGATTGCCATGAAACAAAACGCAAGAAATATTTAACCCATAAATAAATTACTTATATCGAATTCCTTAACGCGCTGAGATAAGGGTCGACACGCGTATATCTACGAGTATTAAAGTAAAGTACAACAAGCCGGATGTGTACATTTTAGATAGGGAGAAGAAAGAAATTCTAATTGTTGAAGTGGGAATCACAAGTTTTGACAACCTGAGAACGGTTTAGACGGAGAAGAAACACAAGTATGACCTGCTTGCAAATCACCGTGGTTCCCTCCATGGATATAAAACCCGAATTATTCCATACGTGATGACATGGGATGGTATTGTTACAAATTATCACAGACAATACAGAAAAGAACTTAAGATCGACAACCGAGTCGAAGCATATGTTCAGGCCAGAGTGCTTAAGATGACGCTTGAAAGCCTCTCCATGGAAGCTAGAAGAGGAGCTCTCGACACGAAAGAGAACAGCATATGGATGGAAGAGAGGATGACAACAGTGGAAGATGACGGTGGAGCCCCTAAAATGTCTGTAAGTGAATTACAAAAGTAGAAAAATATATATACCCCAATAAATAAACATAGGTTCGAATTCCTTTTACTTCTCAACTTTCATGGGATAGTTATAAACCATCATAAACAGTATAGAAAAGAAATTGGAATTGGCAACAAAGTCGAAGCATACATACTGTATGAAGTGTAAAGATGACTTCAGAAAGCCTCTCTATGGAAGCTCCAGCAGGAATTAAGAATAGATGAGAAAAGCCTGGAGTAGAGAACTTGTTTGACACCAGTTAATGATGTAAGTGCTGGCCTTGAAGCTATTGCTTGTGACAAATTTAATTCAGTTAGAATTTTACCCCAATGAATAATATTTTATTTATTAGGGTTATTTGTAGTTTTAGCTTATTTTGCAGTTTCGGATCTGCAACCACTTGGTGATTCACATAACATATCAATGCTCCTGCACACCTCATCATCTCTTAAGCAATCATCATCTATGCTTCTCCTGTACTCCAAGGAGACTAGCTCCAGAGTTTTCCTAATGACGAGGTTCTGGATGTATGCCTAAATGTGGGTTGCTACACCTAGTTCTAACAGATGATGTTTGTGGAATTTAGTTTCCCCCCTATCCCATGTGCCCAAAAAATAAATTATTATTTTAATCTAATAGACGGAATTCGGGTATTCGTCTTTAATACGGGTAACATCCTAATATTGCAGTGTTTCCTGTTTAATCTTTATAAAGCTATTATACTCGTATTATTTTTTTTACTAAGAATTTACGCCTTCAATTATGTTATTTGATGTTTATTTCGATTTTTAAGCTTTTTTAGTAGTTTTTGCGCTTTACTATGAAGATTGTGCTTTTATTAATAGTATTTTTTTTACTATTAATAAACCCCTTTACTCCACATATTTTGCATTACTCTTCATATTTTGCATTACTCCTCATATTTTGAATAACTATGGGTATAGAAATATATACACAGTAAAAAAAATACTATTCATAAAGCTGAATACTCTTAAATAATCGAATAAAACAATAGCTAAAAATAAACTATGATTAAAATCGCTTTATGCACAGTAAAGTGATTAAAAAACAGTAAAAAAAATACCCAATTTATACTGAAATATTAATAGTATCTTTTTTAATTGGACTGATCTTCTAGATTGTTGATGCTGCAGTTAGATAGAGAGGGTTCACTTATTGCTACCTTACCATACATTGCCCTATATGTTACTAAATCTGATTTGCGCAGTGGTTGCGACAAAAGGTGGAGATTTGTTAAAGCAACGCAAATGTCGAAAAATGTATTATAGTGTTTCAAATCGTTTCTAACTTTATGCCTAGCTGCACCCCAAAGCCCTTTTAACCTTCCATAGTAATTCTCACAGATAATACGAGAAGAACTAATCCGTTTGTTTTCAAATTTTTCCTGTTGAGTTAATTCGTTGCCCTTTTTTGGCATTACAACAGGCAAGTGGTTTTGTATTCCGGCATACCCTTTATCTGCCATTACCTTCCACATCCCATCTTGATTTCCCTTTTTTAAGAACTCCTTATAAATATGCATATTGTTTTTACATAAAGTAAAATCATGTTTGCTACCATATTCCCAAGGACTTACGAAGCATGCTAGGCCGTTAGGTAAGTGTCCCAATTCTTTCTTAACACAATAGCATTTATGCTTATTACTGAAAAAAATCTTTGAATCTGAAAAACTGCTACAGTAGCGAGGGATTTCCTGGACGGTACAGTCTAAAACCAAAGCAACCTCTGGGTAATCGCCAAACCCAATGCCTTGCCCTAGCTGGGCTTCTCGCTTTATTTCCTTAATATAAATATTTTTCAACGGGCCAACAACAGCTACTGCTGTTCTTTCAATTGTCTTCTGTGCAATGCCCGGTGAGATTTTAAAGGCCTTTGCAATGGTTGCATAAGATGGATAAGTTTTTAAATAAGAAAGTAACAGTAAAAAAACATCTATATCTTTCAGTTTAGATTTTGGACCTCTGGAAGGCTTCAGGGATGATAAAATTGTGTCAAATTTGCTAAAAAGGTCCAAAACTGTCATTTTGTCAAAATTCGTCATTAGTTTCACATCGTCATTTGTGAAATTGTCAAATAATGATTCATCCCCTTCCTGGTCAAAATCAGACGTATCAATCATATTAAATTGCAAAAGTTCAATTTTCTTGTCATTTTCTCTGACATCATCAAGATATTTGCGCGTTGGATCCATAGGGAAAAAACAAACCCTATTTTTATACACTTTAAATGGATTAAAAAGGAAATATTCAATTATACGCATGATAAATGCAGTATTTTTTTTACTGTTTTTTAATCACTTTACTGTGCATAAAGCGATTTTAATCATAGTTTATTTTTAGCTATTGTTTTATTCGATTATTTAAGAGTATTCAGCTTTATGAATAGTATTTTTTTTACTGTGTATATATTTCTAGACCCATAGTTATTCAAAATATGAGGAGTAATGCAAAATATGAAGAGTAATGCAAAATATGTGGAGTAAAGGGGTTTATTAATAGTAAAAAAAATACTATTAATAAAAGCACAATCTTCATAGTAAAGCGCAAAAACTACTAAAAAAGCTTAAAAATCGAAATAAACATCAAATAACATAATTGAAGGCGTAAATTCTTAGTAAAAAAAATAATACGAGTATAATAGCTTTATAAAGATTAAACAGGAAATACTGCAATATTAGGATGTTACCCGTATTAAAGACGAATACCCGAATTCCGTCTATTGGTTTGGTTAGAATTAGAGACGGTTTTTTTCCTTATCTCTGCAGATGATAATATTAAAATTTGAAAAATTACGACAAATGAGATTTTGACGTGTAAAACACTTTAGAATTTGCAGGGTAAAAGCTTTAATTACTTCAAAAAGTACTAGTTTTGCTGCAGGTCTATTCCCCAGTGCTATTATGATCTTTTTTCTTGATTACTACAAGATTAGTTGTCTATTGCCTAGCAAAATCAAACAATTCACCTGAAAAAACAATTAAAAGTTTCTTATCAGTTAAATTTGATTTAGAAAAAAAAAACAATTATTTGACATTTATTTCAATATTAAAAAAAGGTATAAATAAAAACACATGCATCAACCCCTATGACATTTGTTGAGAGATGGAGAAAAGAGATCGATGGTTTGATGTTATTGCTGATTGGCATTGCGCTGGCTGTTCAATTATTTTGCGACAAGCTTGAGTGGATGGTTATAGCATTTGTAGTGTTCTTTACACTTCTAATAAGACTGAAGTTTGCAAAGAACATTGCTCGGGTTGTAACATTAGTGGTGTATCTTATTCATTACGAAATGTATATGCAAAAGAATGATGGCTCATTTGGTGACTATTCTAGGTATTATGAACTATTTCCAAAGTCTCAAGGCGGTGGTGCATTCGTAAAGGTGGTACAAAATGAAAAGGAAAAGACGGCTATTAAAACTGAAGAGGACGCGGTTTTACAAGCTGATTCCAAAGGGGAATTTGACCAACCTTTATACGATATAGATTTTAGTGAAAGTGATAGCGAAGATGGTGATAGTTCTGCCAAAGGAGCCTTTAAGGTGCTGGAATGTAAAAATACAGCAACGCCTAGCGACGTTTTAAGAGATAAAGCTCAAAATATGCGCAAGGAGGCGAGTAATATACTTGAATTAGATTTTGACGAGACTGGAGCCATTGTATCGGATACTAGCAAGCCTATTAGAAATTTACTGAAATGTAATGGAAATAATCATACTGATAATTCTAAGTCATTCCGCAATCCTGAATTTGAGAAAATTCAAGATGGATCATATCATACACCCCCACAATCTATCCCTAACGACATTGACGTAAACTATGCGCCTGAGTTGGTTAAGGAAGAAAATAATTGGAATGGCTCCAACACATGCGAAACAGGAATTACACACGACGACGACAAAAATGTATGTGATTTCAAGTTAGACATTCAATATGACGAAGCATCTTCGGAGCATTTACAAAATCTAGCTATTACTAAAACAAAAACATACAGTAAAGGAGATAAAATAATAATGCTCGTTGATGACGAGAGCATACAGCCCGAATTTACTATAGATATGTGCAAATATATGGCATTTATTATCAATAATACCAAATATTTCTATTTCTATTTTCTTATTGATCTCTATTTAGAAAAAGATTTAATGGAAATTACAGCTAACGACACAAAATTTCGATTTGATTTGATCGATCTAAAAGAAAAATTTAAGGTTACGTTGTCAAAAAACAAGTATGAAATATTGAATAAGCACACTAAATATGATCTTAAAGAGCTTATTATAAGAATGGGATGTTCACATTTAGTTAAAAATGGCGATGGAATAAAACGAGATGGTTATATTGATATCCAAGAACGTGCACAGAAATGTGATTATTTGCGAAAAGTTGAGTGGGATTTCGAAATTAATCCTCGTCGATTAAATGGTAAAACAATTTGCTGCATGATTTTGCAAGAAGAAAAGAAAAATCCTTTACAGAAATAAAATTAAGGTTTTTATTTGGTTTTAAACAATTGTATTATGTAAATGTGTCTTATGTCAGTGCGCAAACTAAGTTTTATTCGATACATTTTATTATATAAATATAAAATTTTACAGTATTTATTCCCATCTTGCAGCTCCATGTACTTTATATCTGCTAACAGGCGCCATAGATTCGGATTTTGCTTCTTATTTTTTAGACATATTGTGCCTGCTTAGTATAAAAACATTTTGTTTGAGTTTGCTTGAATAACCCATGGATGACAACGCACGCGAGTGCAACAAGGGTGGAGAAAAACACCAAGACAATAAATCCAATAACTACGTCACTGAGACCAGTTATTGTCAAAAAAACCCATACGATACGTTGGGAAGGCCGAATTATTGGTTCGACCCAACTCTCGACTGCGCAGACCTCACCTGCCAAATGACTTCTAGTCAGACACTCTGCTGTGACGAAAAAAATAAAAGAAGCAGAGCACAAATAAAAAGCACCTTTCGCCTTGGCAAACAGGTGCGAAATAGACCTATGGTCTATAGAAAAACGACTAGTCGAGAAAAACTTGCGTTACTCTATGACTTTCGTCTCCGAAAACGCAGCTCTACTCTCAGAGCTGTGCGACCAAGACCATCTTTTGGTACTGACGAGGCTGCAACGGATTGTATCATGCCTCTAGCTGAAGCTGCTACTTCAAAACCAGCTAACCCTAACCCCACTTACCCCATAGAGGAGGTAAATGTCAACCTGAAGCCTGCACATGATGCTTCTAAGGAATCTTATAAACATGTTAGTCCTTCCACAGGAACGGTGTCTGAGGATACAGTTAGAACCTGTGTAAACACAATACTAAGCCAACTAAAAACGCTTAGTACTGCCCCAAGAGAACCACATATAATTCTCAAAGCTGCCATTAAGGCTCTGGAAATATTCTCACCCTTTATGACAGCTGAAAATGTGGATCAACAAATCTTAATGCTTGAACAAGCAATAACTGTCCTCAGGGAACAGAAAATTAAGCAATTGAAAGGAAAGGCCGCAGCGACTGAACACCTGCAGGAACCACCCAAAAAAGGCCAAGTAGCCACTCAGACTACTACATCCGCCGTAAGGCCTCCTAAAAAGGCCAAGGCAAAGAGCAGAAGAACCGATACTGCCCTTGTTGACTACCTAATGGGCAAGGCAAAACCTTCTAAAATGAAAGTCTACGAGATATACGTAGACCAGCCCCTAAAAAGAATTGCTGACTTCAAAGTAGCAATACAACGAATTAACTGCATACCAAAGACAAGCATATCAACAATACATCAAACTGACAGACTTGCGCTGCATCGCGTTTATTGAGTGTTCAACCAACAACAGTTGGAAGTACAACTCCATTGGCGCTCGTATCGTACCAGCCAACCTGGAAAATTGTAACCCTATTGTGCTAACACAACTGGCAACAGAATGCCAACGTGGAACACAAAAGGCGAAAGAAAGAGGGAAAATGCTGATCTCGCTGTTAAAAGAGAATGACTGCAAATCAATTGCTGATCACTTCTTTGAAAACTACGACTGCGCCACCCAGGATGAACCTGGTGTGGCCCTCCACTGATCCAAGGAAGTGGGGGTAATAAGGACTTAAATAAATCTCCACTCTTAACAACATCTGTTTCTTGTAAATCTAACATTTGCTTTCCATTGCCTGTCGGAGACAACCCCGATAATGCTAATCTTACCTCAGGCAAGCTAAATACTAACAATATATCAAACTATATTATTAACACTGACCGGATACTCCCGATGGCCACGTTACATCAGGAGATTACTAAGTACATTAGTAAAAACGATTTCAAAATTAAAAGAATTCGTAAAAAACTCTCATTCTACCTACGCTTATGCGTAAGTAGAAACCTTGAGATAGAAGCAATCGATACAGCTTTGCGAAAAGCAGGCAAGAAGCTCGCCTGTAAATTCAAAGCGCAAACACTGAAAAGAAACGTTGCGCTTGAGAACACCGTTAGAGAAGATGGCAAACTGATGTCCATCCTCTCTTTAAACATTAACGGTATGAACAACAAGCTGGAAGAACTATATCTTCTGCTTATGAAATATGATCCTGATATCATTTGTCTTCAGGAAACCAACAGGCGCGAGTACGAGAAACGTTTGTATCTTAATCGATACAGCGTTATCGAAGTACCTGCTGAGAATAATGGCCTAGGACTACTCCTGGGCATCAAGAAAAAGACAAACTTAGAGGTCAGAGTTATTGAAACTTCACCTGACGTTCTAATTGTCGAAGCAAAAGGCCGCGGGATCGATATGATACTCGGCAACATCTATCGGTCTCACGAGGCGTCTAGACGGAACTTGACAATGCAAAGGGTATGTCAAACATACCAAAACTACGAGAACAAGCAAGTCGTTATGGTGGGTGACTGGAATGCCACACCAGACATGATGAGCAGTTTCTTTGTAAAAAAGAACACTAATGTGTTCGCAAATACAGCTCCTACAAGAGGAACTAGAATCAGTAGGCTTCGGCGCACTACTAAAAGACCCGTAGATTTTGGAATTGGCAACGCTCCAAATCTCATCACATCACAAAGCGTGAAAAGAAAATGGAGACTGTCTGACCACTTTCCAATTCTAATACACTTGAGTGCAGAAACACCTCAGGGAACAGATCAAATAGTAGAAATATTTGACAGAAAAAGGCTACTAAACCAAAAAGTGGCCAAGAATATTGCAAACATGGACCTAATTGAAGGCTGTGACTCACTGCAGGAAACGATTACTAAGTTCTACGATCGACTTAAGCATAAATTAGTTGACGAAAAGGCAATTAGAAAATGTACAAAATCAGTCAATGTTTTATACATATCCGAAAAGGTCAAAAAGGCTATAAAGCACAAAAGACTTACAGACATCAAGGTGTCACGAAACCTTGCTACAATTGAAGAATTGGAAATAGCAAGAAAAACAGCAAAAGCAGAAATCCAGACTGCTAGGCGTAAAAAATACCTGACATACATAAAAACAGGTATAAACTATCTAAAAAACAACGATGCAAGAAATAGCTGGAGATGGTTAAAGTCACACTCCAAGCTCACTAATAGATGCATTCCTAGCAACGCAATCTATCAAAACGGATCCAAGAAAATCCTTACTGATCCAAACATGGTAAATAAAGTGTGGTCAGACCATTTTATGAACCTATGCAAAAAACCCTCAGAGACTCGATATCTTGAGGATTACCGGTGTAACGTGAGCTATGCTCACATCACAGACGCCGAGATAACTTGGGATGAAGTAAGCTCAACCCTAAAATCCATTAGAAATGGTAAAGCTGCGGGATTGGATAAAATCCCTGGAGAAGTCTACAAACTTGTCGCCAACGAGCAGCAGCCGACTAGTAACCTTGCAAAAGATATACTAGCAATAATAAACAGGACATTTCGCGAAAATGTCTTCCCAACCGAATGGAACGATAACATCGTTGTCCCTATACACAAAAAGGGTAACAAACTCGATCCTAATAACTACAGAGGTATCACGCTGATAAATACTCTGCTAAAAGTCCTGGCAAAAATTCTTGCTGCTAGACTACAAACAATATGCTCAACGCACAAGCTACTAAGACCCGAGCAAAGTGGATTTATCACTCAAGAAGAGTGTGTATCCCAAGCAGCATGTTTAATTGAATGCTGCCAAAGACGAAAGATCCGAGGCAACTCTACTGTCCTTGGGTTTCTAGATCTAAAAAAAGCCTACGATCTAGTACCTCACAGTCTACTAATTGATAGACTGCGAGAAGCTGGCCTGGGTAATACATTCATAAGCTTTATCAGCCGGATGTATGAAAACACCACACTTAGAGTAAGGAGTGGCCAAACTATAGGAAATAGCTTCCTATACGAAAGAGGCGTTAGACAAGGATGTCCAACCTCACCGTTGCTGTTCAATATATTTATTAACAGCATACTTGACAAAATCAATCCAGTACCTGTAGAAGGATTGAGGAATGGCCTCAGAGGCCTGATGTTTGCAGACGATACAGTCATTGCAGCATAATCTAGACCTGATCTAGAGCAAAAACTAGGGATTATCAACAGCTGGATGATTGACAACCAGATGGAAGTAAATCCCACCAAATGCGGAATTATGGAGATTGCTACTGATCCATTCTACCCGCAAGGAAAACCTCTCCTATACAATGGAGAGGAACTACCGAACATAGATAGATACGTCTATCTAGGCTCCGAGATCAATAGCAATCTTGATCTCTATGAAATGGCAAAGTATAGACTTACCATAGGACGCTGCACAATGCTGCAGATAAAAAGCACCATTGGTAACGAAATTGTACCATTGGAATATCGAAGAATGCTGATAAACAATATCCTAATACCAAGGATTATGTTCGGAAGCGAAATATACGGAATGTGTGAGCAACGGGTACACCCACTCAAACGTATAATTGACAATGCATTCAAGTGCATAGTCAAAAAGTCAAACTTCTGCCGTCTACGGACATACAACGAATTTGACATAGAGATGCCTTACGTGCTATCAGCAGCGAGTAGGGCAAGAGGCATTTCCAAATGGAAACACTCAAAGGGATTGCTATCAGAATTGATAGCTGGGCACCAATCCTTCAAATCTGGAAAACGAACCTGGATAAAAGAAGCCTTTAAATAGCTAAAGACTATGAACATTGACGCTGCACTACCAACAAAGGAACTAGTGCAAGCTACAAAAGCAAACAGAGTAAAAAAATTGTTTGACAAAGACCAATCTATAATTGGTCGCTTTGCGAATACCATACGTATTAGCAGCAATAAAATGCTTAGAAAAGCAGAATTACACGAAATGATTAGTATCAAAGGTCTAAATGCCCTAATGCGAATCAGAACCGGAACGTTTGTACACACAAACGCTCTAGTAAGAAGGCATAAACTCGATGCCAACCTCTTAGACACCTGCATCTTCTGCAAAGCTGATGTAGCCTAAGACACTTGGCACATGCTGATAGACTGCCAAGCGTCTAGGAAAGCAAGACGAAGATACCTTGCTAAACATCTGAAGAACTTTTGGAACCCAAGTCTTCAGAGATCTCTAATACTGAGTATGCTCCTTGGAGAGGGGCAGGTAGCTTCCCGCTATACGAAGCTTCCGTGTGCGGTAGTTGATGCTATCAACTATCTGTCACACATCATGCCTAGGCGCTTCGCAATTATTGCTGAGTTCCTTGGCCCTGCCAATAGATCGTAGATCTTTTTTCCTCCAGTAATCAAAGCATGAAGTGTATGATATGAGTGGGCTCCAGGATTAGTATTGCGATTGAAGTGAAGTTATAGTTTTATGTAGTACAATGGGATGAAAATTTTTAGTGACAAATTTACCACGAAGTAAAATCCGGTTTTTTTTTATGTGAAAACAATGTTAAGAAAATTTTTAGTGACGGATTTACCATAAATAAATTTCGATTTCTATCTATTTATTCAAACTCGATATTCAACTAGGCGTACTTCCTCTCTATCTCAATTTCACTCCAAATGTAATTGCATGTTTAAATTGGATATCCTTCTGAATCCAAAGTCTCTAAATATAGTAAGATAATTTGACGCAGTCCTGTGACAGATTCTGAAAATGTTTAAAATAGCTTCTGCATTATCATGATTATGATGGTGTCAGTATTCTGGGCAAGTGGATTTAATTAATAAGATTTACAGATTTGTGCTTTCTCAATTGCTTCAAATAGACCTTATCAGAACATGCGAGTCCTTCTGTACATATTTTTTTACCAATACCTTTAGTTTATTGCTATTATATTGATATGTTCGATTTCAAAGCAGCAATCAATTGATCGTTTGTTTTTAATCGAACTGCATTAAGACATGAAAAAGCAAATAAACATCAAGTCATAGTGTGTTGGGGTAATTACTCCTAGGCTTTTTCTCTAGTAAATTACCTTCTTTACTGGTGATTATTTTTATAATCTATGTACACTAATTGTTGTAATAGTTAAACATGCTAAAAAAATATTTTAAGGGCAATTTGCCACTTCTACTGTGTAAAATAAAAGATTGCCGCACGTGTGGAGAATAAGAGAATATTTTTTTAACTACAATGCCTACGTAATTATCGCCCTCTCAACGCAAATTTGCCCATTTTTACTATAGTACCACACGCTGAGATGTACAATACAGATAGTCTGTATTTTACTAAGCAAACTCTCAATATTGTCGATAATTGAAATAAAAAAATGCCCTATTTTTCCACTATAATCTTATTGATAGAATAAACCGAAGACTAAAACTGCCCCACTACAAATAAGGGATAATAGTAGACATAGGTCACCATCCACATAAACCTTTTTTATAAAACGTTTATTAGATATTTTCTACATTTTGCCATGATTGTATTTAGGTATTACAATCTTTTTTAGCCTTTTCAAACTTGTCTTCTTTATAATTTTGTAAGATTTTGTTTCTTTTAGCACAAAACCCCCTTCTATTGGCTTGTAATTGCATTCAACATACTCCCCATGCCTTTGACACCAATCCACTACAAAAGTTTCTTTAGTATTTTGTTTTTCTTTATGTACAGGGTTTCTCAAATTATCTACATACAAGGAATTGTTCGGAAATTCAATTGTTTGATTGCCGTCATCTGAGTTATTAGTCGGTAAAGAATTATCTTCCTTTCCATCGACATCCAAGCTATCTATTTTACCAGTCAAATGGTTGGGAATCTTGTCCGAAGAACCTGTACTATTTGATATCTCATCGCTGTTGATATCTGCGCGGATATCTGTAATCTCACTAGACTCGGAAAGAATTACAGTGTTTCTTTCACAACTCCCTTTATCCATATTTCTATGCATCAAAATTATCCTTTCCTTTACAGGTCTATTAAATATTGATATTTCACTCCTTTTCTTCACTACAGTAGGCATCTTAACAAAATTTTGTGATGCCATGATTTCTTCTATTTCTTTTTCCCTTTTTTCTTGTTCAGTAAATGAATCATGATTCTTCATTTTATCATCCAGTCCAACTAAATTTTTATATGCTGGAAATTCTTCTTTTTCCTTTTCAATTTTTTTCTGATCGGTCACTGCAAATCTATCATTATCCATTTTATCGAAGCAATGCTTCTTCATCAGTTCTTCCTCTCGCCTTACGCCTTCATTCAATCCAAATGGCAGTAATGATTTTATTTTTAATTTTGCATTGAGGTGATTGCCATTCATTTTATCCTTGTCAACAACAAAAGAATCTGGTACTGAGTCCATATATAAAAGATCAATATTGGTTGTTAGTATGTTTTGTTTCTGCGTTTTCTTCGATTTATTAGTTTTATCTTTGTTAGACAGTGCATCATTTACACGCAACTCTTCACATTGATAGTTAGTGACAGTGCTAGTAAATGGCAGTTTTACGATTTTGATATCTGGTGCAGAGCGTTTATTATTTTCAGTCATATTGTGACTAATAGGCAATTGATGTGTATTTTGGTCTGTTTGTCCTGCTGATTGGATATCGGTGCAATTTATCCCTATCTTGCCAGTTAGCATATTTGTAGATTGCGATGGATATGGGATCTGAATTCTTGGTACAAGCTTACTTTTAATGCATTCGGGTTCATATATGTAAGGTAATTTTGATTTAACATCAAAAAAGCTAGTAGGCATTTCGAGAAAAGATTCGTGAATGCGTACTCCATTACTGTTCTGCATTTTATGATTGTTTTTCTCTTCAGTATTGTAATGATTCACTTTTGCTGCAACAGGCTTTTCATTTAATTTCATTCTCTTTGCTACATGATCTATGTTATTACTGCGGTTTGTCGCTTCAATGCCACAGAAAGGACTGCGTGTATTTGTATCACTTATAGTTTGTGCACAACTCAAAACCTTCCTTTTTATTTCATCAATTGTATCATATGCATCATAATCTTCACTATCATAATCATCAAGAAATCTCAACTTAATGTATTTGACACCTTTTGGATGCACTGCATTTTGCTTTAGTTTGTTTTGAGAATTGAAAGTTGCTTTTTGTCCTTTCTCCAAACTGTTAAGCAAGTTATATGATGCATTGGTCAGGTTTATGTTTGATCTTTTTATGTATCCACGTGGTTTTTTCGTGGATACTTGTTTGTTTTTTATTTCAAGTTTGCTCTTGTTCATTTTAGGCCCTAAACTTGTTTCAATATTATTAACAAACAAATCTGACCTATAAGCTGATTCTAGACCGTCCTTAGAATAATTGTATGGTGATTTAGAGACATAAGAGTCCCTTTTCCACCTAATAATTTCTATTGGTATAGGCTTGTGTATTTTGTAGACGCCATGCTGAAATTTTTCTTTTAATAAATCTTCATCTACGAATTGCATTTTGAATGATTCTGTAGCATTATTGCTAGTTGGCTTTTCGCCTTGCTTTATAATTTTACTTACAACGTAGTCTACGTTATCATAAATTAAATCTTCAATAATCTCTTGCAGATCGACCTTGTCCTCTATAATAATGCCCTCGAGCCCGGTATCTACTTTTGATATACTTGCAACAGAATTATCACTCACATTCTTACAGTGGGGTAGATTAAATTCATTATTGCTAGACTTGTTATTAATGTCTTTCCTATTATTGTCATTATTAATGACAACAGACTTATTGGAGGAGCGTTGACCGTGTATTTTTGCAGTGCATATCGATTTAATGTCGTCTACCGGTTGTTTCTTATAATTAATGTTGCGGGTGCTTTCTAAAACATTCTTATCACCCTCTTCAGCTTGTTTTATGCATATGCCCCCATTAGTTGCTTTTGATATATTTTGATCTAACCAATTATCATCCGTATTACTATATGGCATATTATTGGCTTTATAATTTGTCCCCGCTATGCAAGTTCTGTTACCATTTTTGTTATTATCACTTGGGAGTTCTACAACTCCGCTATTTTTCTTTGCATGATCACATTGGTCGTCTTCATTTGCTGAATACACCACATTATTCCAGGAATATCTACTAATTCTTTTATCATTTCTTATATCATAACCTGGCTCATTCCTAACTGTAAAACCATAAAAATTATTTCTCCAATTATCAATATTTTCTTGGCTCATGTTGAGAAACATACAATTAGAATCTGCGAACCTAATGTCATTAAGGCTTCTTCTTACAACCCTATTATTGTCAAAAAAGTTGTTTGTGTAATGCTTTCCTTTTAAATAATTATTCGCATTTTTACTAACAACTATGCTCTTTGCGCGACTTTCTAGATTATGCATCGTATAATGCGGTCTAGTAATTTGCCAGAATTCATTAGGTCTTCCCTTATCCTGGATTTTTTTATGATTTTTTAAGTCCCATTGAGTTTTATTTTTGCTAGATTTCAAAGTTTTTGTATTATTGCATTCTACAGATCCATTGTTCGATTTTATCCTTCTAGGGTGCAATTCTTTGTTACTATCACATTGAATACCCTTAAAACCATTAGTTTCTAATAGTTCATTATTCCCTGCTCCTTCTACAATTTCAATTTCGGTTTTCTCGTTACAATCAACTATTTCATCAATAGTCCCATTTTGTATCTTTTCCAAATATTTATCATATAACCGTTTTCCGTTAGTACTAAAACAAACACGGCTGTGCATAGTTTTTATTAACACCTTAATCTCATATAAATCATTCAAATTCATTGGCATATTTCTAACTGCACAACCATTCGCATACAAAAAATCTTCTACATAAAGCATAAACTCTCTATTGACCAATATCATTTTATATTTCAAAAGTACTATTTGGCAAATTACAAATTTGTCGTTTAGTTCAATAAATTCATCAGAGACTTTTGAAAATGCATTTTGATTTATAATTGCTGATATTGAATGCTGTGTGTCGCTAATTGTTAGATTCAACGATTTTTTTAGTATGCATGTCATTGGTTTATTGAATGCATTGTGAAGAATGGAGGTGAGAAATGGAAATGGTTTGAATGACATTTTATGGATTAAGAAAATGTTAGATATTATATGAGCTATAAATAGACGGTTAAACTTTGTTATAGATAATATGTAACTATGTTTTGAATTTAAAATAAATTGGAATTACCAAATTTTAATTTAGTTTTGTAATATTTTAATACTAAGGTTACGCCGATATTTGTGCAATTTAAAAGAAAACAAAGCCTTGCCTTTATGTCCGGAACAGCCGCACCCGAGGTATATGAGCATTAATACCTTTAACGGGTACAGTACTGCAATGAAATGATAATTACATTCTTAAAGTAGCAACTATATGCAAACCCCGTTTTTTAAATGGTCAATAAGGATATATAGTTCCGGTGAATCTCTACCAAGCCTAATATACACATTGTAGACAAGGATAAGAAGAAAGGTATAATGAAATATTCTTAATAGTTTATTTTTGGGTTAGTTACTGACTTCAATTTGTTCTAGTTCGGTCCCCCACCACTTTTATATCCGCTCCAGCATCGCATAGTCGTTCAACGGCCATTTGAATGACATCCTCGTTGGTCGTCTCATCCTCAATGCTTCTCCTATACTCGAGAGAAATGGCCTCAAGCGTCTTTTTCAGTACGAGCGACTGGATGTATGCTTCGATGGCAGCTGTGATGCCCAACTCTTTCGTTTGACTATTGTTTAATTTGGTTACAATCTCGTCCCATGTCATAACATAAGTTATATATAATGAAATATAAAAAGCATTTTTAGCTATGAAATGATGATTGTTAAAAAAGAGAGAATAGACTCTTTTGCAAATTATTGTGGTTCCTTACACTCAACAAATCACGATTAATGCTTTGCATGATCATATAGGATGGGTTTATAGCAACCTATTAGCACAGTAATAGAGAGTATTACATACCAGACAGATAAATCCAAACATACACGCAATCCAGAGTGCTAGAGATGACTTTAAAAAGTCCTTTTGCGAAAGCTTAAAGTTAAAATTTATCTTAGATGAGTCAAGCGCCTGGATGATTAGAGACGGTAATTTTATAACCATAACAATGTTGGCCTTACGACAATGACTTGATCTAAACATAAAGTCTGATCATGATTGTACTTTAATCCGAAACAGTATCGTATTTTGCATATTAGATTCCAAGATTAAATATAGGTCGTGTAAAACTCGATTTCTTATAGTGCAACATTTCCAAATTCAGCACACACTGTCACATAAAACGTCTCCTCATTCGCGGTCAAAACTTATTTGAATTTATAGAACAATATATTTCCCATGAATTTTAAGATACATACTAAAATCTATATCAGAAGAATTGCACAGAGTATTTCATCAACTGATATTTCAATGTCGATGCATCAATAGGACACGAAGGCAAAAATACCTAACTCAGGGTATCTATCGCAAATTCCCGTGTATTTATTACAACGTACATCTTTCCTTGATATTAAATGATTTGCAGAACTTAACCTTCCCCAACACTATTATCATAATATAATACGTTAAAAGCCAGAGCATACATGCACAAGAATTTCCCCAAATTTTCTTCATTTATCAACTGAAGCCTCAATGCGCTAAGCAATGCATAACAAATCAGTTGCTTTACACTTAGACCAAAGGTATTAGAAAATTGTAGGTGAGCTTACCCCAATAATGAAAAGAAAGTATAAATTTTATAAACCATGCAAAAATGACTCTTTACTTTCATTTCTAGAGACATCGTCTATTTACGACTTAAAAATCCAGAATTGAAACCAACATATACAATAAACTTTCTCAAATTTGATTTAGAAGGCATGTTTGTTGTAAGAGTGATCTCTATAATAAATAAACCTGTATACGACTGCACTGCACAGGTGCAAATGCATTATAATGGGAAATTGAAAGAATGTAGCTATGTCGTGTTTGGGCGCGTTAAAAAAAACATTTTATTGGCTGATAGTATCAGGGAGGTTGATTTTGCTGATCTTTGCATGTGGGTTTTAGATTGAACCTAAGACATATTCGCTTTGGGCAAAACTATGCAACTTGTACCACCAAATCTTCCTTGTGCAGATTTGCTCACGCAGAAAACTAAATTTCTTAGCAAATTTTAATAATTTATTAAATATTTCCAGTAGCAATTTTCAATCTATGCATTCTAAACCTTCGGCAACTCCACAATGATCACAATGGGTCACCCGAAGACATCTCTATCGGTTCTGTTTTGCTTGAAATAACAGTATAGTGAACTGTAATACATAACAAATACTTTTGGGTTCATTTCTGCCACGTTTTGATTATAACGCCTTGTAAGTATCTGAAGAATTATAACACTATTCTATATTTAAAAGATTAAGTATGCATGCGATCAGCTTAAAACCTAACATTTTACAATTTTACGATCATTAAAACATTAAAATTATTATAGTAAGTTTTGTTCGCCTGTCTATATCCTCGCTGACAATACTTTCTTTGCTTCGGGTTAATGTTAATTTAGCATATAAGTACTATATCCCGTATTATCAATCATGCGTAATTTTTGCAGTTGCAGGTGCTTTTCCCATGCCATCTTTGATACAGTATACTCCTTTAGATCCCAAAATATGTTGCAGCAACAAAGGGCAAGTCCCTGTGAGTCTAGAGGTCTAAAAGCCGTTTCGCGTCTTATTTGGAAGGTTTTCGCAGAATCTTATATGCAACTCACTAGAAAAATTCTAAATCATTTGCGAAATTTATTTGGTAGTTCAGTTTGACAAACTTTTTGCAAATTTCTGAACTAACAAACGATAAGTTCGGAATCTATGTCAGTAGACTCGGTAGACCTTAAGCCAAAATTCAAGTTTTGATTTGGGTCGTGCAATGTTTTTAAAGTGTGAGTAATTTTTTCGGATTATCTTGATAGCATAAACTCATAAAATTTGCTCTCGGCACCTCTGCAGTCATTTTTTAACAAGGTATCCTGGGGAATTCTCAGAAAAGCATTGAATATATATACAATGAAGAGCCAATGGATTAGAAATTAAATATTTTGCGATGCTGGTGCGGCTATGGATGAGGCATTGAACCGATACAAGTTATTTGGAGCTTTGGCCTTTAACAATAAATCTGTATTCCGAGTACAGTTCTTTCATTTACGGGTGCATTGTAATCTAGAGCATTTTTTAACCTTGCCTTGTTGATCGGGATATGTTTTGGCGACGTAAATAGGATAGTTAAATAAGTTAGATTGAAAAGTTGGTTAAATGATATATCTATTCTATGGCGTCTGCTCACCACATATGGTAAAATATTCAAGGAAAATTTATAGCATCGATGGTGCACGGCCTTTGGTCTAAAACCATCCTCTCGAAGTTCCGATTGCGGCTCAAAAAATTATAGTGCAAAACAATACTAAACTAATTGATAAGTAGCCACACTTTTCAATTGAAGGCGCCATAAACTTACGGTTTTGTTGAATCATGCTTAGCACTCATGTAACTATCCATGCTCTACTACAAATACGCGGTAAAATCAAAAGCTTACAATCAATGATATAAAAAAATTATTTTAATTTAATCGGCATTTATTTTAACTTACTTTCCAAATTTGTCTTTCTGTATGGCTATATATTACTAAATCCTTCGGTTATAACGCTACCTTGGACGGCTGGTCATATCAAATATTTCGACCCCCTGCACAAAATAAAAACAATATTGTGGACTTTTATTTTTTTACTGCAATTATTACCCAATATTGTAGGGTTTATTTTTTTGCTACAATTATAGTCCAATTTTTATTTATCGCGATTAGAATATAGTAAATTAGTTTTAACTATAAATAAAATTGTAGAAATTAATAACGAGATGAACATTACCAATATTTGTTTATTTATTATTCCGCTATTTATTTCCGTGTCAATCATAATTGGCACGATATTTGATTTTAAGGACAAACTATCAGTCAACAATTCAAAGGCTATTGAGTTGCATAACATGACAGGATTTAAGATTGAGGATCTGCTTTATAATCAAGAATACGTTAATGCTTCAAATATGCGGGCAGATCCGTATGCAGGGTATGCAATACCTGTTGTTGATGGCTTTGGGGGCCATATTGAGTCACAGAACGACACGGAAGTTGAGCAACATATTACAGATGATAAGCATTTAGCCCAAGGCGCCTTGGGTATACAGTTGGGAAATATAAATCATGAATTGGTAAAAGAGGACCCTTTTGTTACTACCAAAGACGATAAAAAAAATATCAATCAAGCAAAAGTAATAACGAAAGATGTAGCCAAACCTACAACCATAAAGTCGGACGTTGATAATATGTTAAGGGAAATAGCAACTATCGAGGCGAAAAACTCATTTAATGAACTTTTAAGGCATCAAACAAGCAAGTTTTTAAATTTAAAAATCACGCCAGGTCTCAATTATTATATACTGCGCAATATAATAAATTCCATGGAACATTACGGAAAGTGCCAAAGCATTTTGCACCATCACTACGCAATTAACACGGCAGATGAAATGGATAGGGGAAATGATCTATGCATAAAAAATGAAAAATGGGATGGAACTACCATGAACTACTTACCAAAATTTTTTACTTGCATGGATAACGCCTTAATGTCAGACACTGATATGGGATATACTGAAAAATATTATAGCGAGAGCAATGTGAACATATGCAAAATGTTTATGCCAAATATGGAAATTTGCAAGGATCAAAAAGCTTTTGATTCAATGTTAAGTTCATTAATTACGCAGGATCAACATGATGAAACAATTAAAGAGAATCTTGAATCTTTAATGACCATTGCTAGAAGGATTGTCAGTGCACTTATACAGCAATCAATAGAATTGCAAAAACAGCTAATAAGAGATGAAACACCTTTGAATTCTTGCCGTTATTCCATGTTTCAATCCGAGCTTGAGATTTATAAGTATATGGTTAAATACTATCAGAAAAAACTGGCTTTAGGGTTCCTAAACCTGCATTAAACCTTCAATTAAGTTGCATTCTGTATCTTTGTATGTTTAATTATTTACAATGGGCCAATGGTGTCGATGCGTTTTTTAAATCGGACCTCTAATGTTTAATTTTATTATTTTTGGTTATAATTTTATAATGCATTACTTGGTGATAAATAATCCATACGACATTCAGTTAAAATACTTCCCGTGCATACTATTCAATTTTACTTCCGAAATTGACGATAAAAATAAATGATGTAAGGTTGAAAACGCAGTGCCTAGTATTTAACATTCCCACATTGATCATAAAGGTATTGGATGCAACCGCAAAGATCGGTAACATTAGCACAACTAACTATTAGGCTCTCGGGGGAGGGTGAGGTATCTCCACATATGGCAAAGTTTTATAATACATGTGTAGATGCAGGCATAAATCATGCTAAAATTTGCTTTGTTTAAAGCAGCATGTATATGCGTGTTGTTATTGTAGTTATTGTAGTAATTGAAGCATAAGTATGCATGGTTTCGGTGATCCTGTTGGTGTTGTCTAGCAAGTTTGTGGTCAGTAAAAGTTAACATAAGTAGTAATAATGCTATACTTGTTTTTTCATGGCTTATATACAAAAAAGCTTTTATATTTTCGAATGGCAAGCTATAAACTAAGCTATAAGTGGTAAATTATACACAGCAGCATAAATATGCCATACTCTGAACAAATGATGTTTATCGGGTAATCACGTAAATAGGACTTGTCACCTCATCTTTACCTCCATGCACTCTTTTTTTACAACATATGTAAACCTTTTCCGGGTCATCTGATTCAGAAAGTGGAGGGCTTAATTACTACACTAGGTGTTTATCCAAAAAAACTAAATTTAATTTTGTTAGCTATTTTAATAAATTGAAATGCTCGGAAATACAAACATTGACCTTTGCATTGCCAGTAAACATTTTTTAGGATTATCAGTGGCTCATCAGTGTAGGTTTTTGCCATTATGTTATGCAGCCTACGATATTTATGAAGTAGAGGGAATTGTTTTGGCCCATAGTTAAAGAGCAACTTAATTGATAAGTGACATCAATCCTGTTATTAAGGTTTAGCTCAATGTACTAAATCGGTTAATGTAAGGTCAAGCTTTCACTTTTTACGACAATACTTTTTTTTTTACCCTTAAATGAGAGACGAAAAACGAAGAGAAAAAACACATGTTTATAAGGAATTTAATAGCTGTAAATAAAAATCTGGACCCCAATTGCGTTTGCACATAAACAAATAGAGGTATAACCCTATGTCTTTTTTGTTTCTGTACCTTTTTGGTACATTCTGTTTTAAGCTACTTCAACATCCCTCAATTGTTTCAGTGTGCGTACCTGTTAACGGATTGACAAAATTAGTCGAATGATTAACTGTATCATGCAGAAAATATACTCTTCTAAACCAGTGTACCCTCTCCATTTATCTGTATAAATTATCGAGCCTTTGTGCACAAACTTTCTTACTTATCAATTAATGTTGCTTAATCTCTCTTATTAACTTTGATTAAAACAATTTTGCGCTTTTCAGTGCGCTCAACAAGTCCTAAAATCCATACACCTTAAATAACACGACCCTTCCCATACTTCCTTTTTCCGAATTTTGACTCGTCGATTTCAACTATAACACCATTTCCTCCTATCTTTATCGCTTCACTTATTATTTTCAATTTTAATTGCTTTTTAAGTATGCTTTTATACCGTTTTACAGTCTCTCTGCAAACTTTAACGAATTTTGTATGTGTGTTGTTCGATAGTTTAACGTCAAGTAATATATAATGGTTAATGATTTGTCTTCTCCAACTTTGAATTTTTAAAAATTTCAGAATTAAATAAATTGATGCTTTTTCTGCATTTTGCAAGTCCGCAATTACCAATTCTCCAATTTTTTGTTTTCCTTATGTTTCCTCCACATTTTAAACATCTAGTTAGCAGCATCTTTTCACATAAATACTCATCTCCAAAACCTAAGTAATCAGTTTTTGTCTTAATTTCTTTATGCATTTTTAAGGGTAAAAAAAAATAAATATAAATGCGTAAATGGGCTAAACGACCTTACATTAACAACTAAATCACTTATATATAAGTAAATGATTAAAAATATGGCTATCAGGTTTTTTAGGAAAACAAAGTTATATGCTTTGGTATCCAAAATCCGAGTTAAGATTTTTAACAATATACATCTTAAAAAAAATACATCGTCTTAACTCTTTCATCAGCAACCTTCCCGAAGATATATTTACAAAGGTTACCATATCAAAGGGAGTTTTTGCACTTGAATATTA